>PNEQ01048476.1:0-50491 GCA_003012365.1 Medauroidea extradentata | reverse complement strand
GGGGAAGAAGGAGGGGAACACGAGGCCGGCCGAGAAGCACCGAAGATGCCCGAGCCGAAGAGCCGTAGTCAGATGAGCATAAGATCTTGTGACGTCATCACGGAGCACTTAATACGTAGGCAGGGAAACAAGGGCATGTCAGTTCATATGGGCCCACACCAAACTGGAGTCAGATAAGAATGACTCGTTAATCCAACCGCACTGCTGGTAGACATCTCAAAAGAACTAAATGGAGCCAATCCCGTCTCAAAGAGTATGTGAAAAATACTGGAATAAGATTAATACAATATTTCGCTCCCTTTCTCGTAACCTACCTATATTAGGACTTCCAAACAAATAAATGTTAACAAAAAATTACACGCATGAAATTTTGTTTCGAAACCAGGCACCATACACAATGAATCGCTCGGCAGTGGGACACAGCAGTTTCATTAATGAGCCAGTTTAGGACACGGGACGAAGAAAACTGCTGACTAAAGGTATACTGTACCTTATTTATTAACTATTCCAGACATAATCTCATTTTCAGCAAAGATAAAGGGACGTGTTTCTCTTCAGCCAACACTTCCAGCGACACTCAGCTGTCGAGTTTGTAGGGCGGACGCGCGTGTCGAACACATGATAATAATGCGCCACACATTTCACAGCTATAAACAAGAGGACAGCTAAAGCCATTGAGGTGGAGTTGATTTTAAAAATAGATTTAGCTCATTACGAACAACTTCCTCACTTTCATCCCCCATCTAACTCGAATAACAAAAAAGTTTCTCACTGACCAACTTTTTTGTGTTTCAGTTTGTTAGAAAGCCCACATAACATTAGAAAAAAAATTCTGTACAGCTAACGAAAAACAAAGTATCCTTCAGATTTATTCGTTGGTGTCCAGATATATGAAATTACACACTATAAAAACCTGGATACGATTTTGCTTTTGATTCGTAAGTTATGGTGTGATATATTTAAGGATGCATGAAAACAGCACACGTTCAAAATATTTGTTTTATGATTTTTTTCAACCCCTGAAAATGGTGTAAATGATAAACCAACTATATCAACCGATGCACGTTTCGAATATGCAGAATATGCAAAAATTTTAAGATCGCAGTTACAACGTGAAAATTTTAGGATATTTGGCAACAGCGCACGCCGAAACACGGACAGTGCTAACGGCAGTTACTGTGTGTTTTAAAGAGAGAGCGAATGCCTATATAACTCTGTACTGCAATCTAAGCGTGAGACGTTCTGTAAATATTGACATGATATTTGCTTAACATTAATGTTCACTTAAATACCTAACATGAATTTTTATTTTTTTATTTTTTTTAAAGTGATTAAAGGTGTTTTCAATTAATTGTTTATGTATCTCGAATCCAACGGGCTATCGTCCTGGCTTCCAATTAATTGTGACATCCGTACTACTATAGCTTTAAATGACGAAGGTTTTTACTTTTTAATTCTAACACTAAAGGGGTTGTTAAAAAACATGGAAAGTGCTTTAGATAAATCTATGATTGCTATTGTAACCGTCGAGATATCACTTTCGCTTTATAATGATAAATACACATAAACAGATTTCTGAACTTTTATAAATTTGAACTCTCAGGGCTGTTAATGACTGAAATATGTTTGTAAATGAATAGTTTGGTTCTGACTCAATTAGTTATTGCCATGATTTTCACCTCAATTAATTACTTATAATACGGAATGTTCAACATCTGATGGTAAGGTTTTGCAAAATTCATTCACTAAAGGTGTGAAAAGACATAAAATTTGTTTTCAGCCAACCCATGACAATATACCTAACCAGTTAGATAGATTTGCTTCAGAATGATGATTACGTAAATACAAAAAAAAATTACATCACTTTTTATACTGATAAACTCAATTGCCAGGGAGAGAGGGTAACATATTTGTAAACCTCTCAAGGAAGACAGTCAGATAAAGAAATTACATCATTATTTACCTATTGTTGTAGAACCTCTATGCCCAGTGACTGAATATATTATATTTATTTTTAATGAACTTCCGATGTTACGTATTGAAAAGGCATAGTCATCAATGGTTGTGCTCGAGATAAATCAGTCATCATACCATGGGTACTACTAACGCCATCTGAATACTCTCTCGTATTTAAGGCCTGTTTTCTTATAATTGAATAAGACCTGGGCCTGTTGTTAAGATTAACAGGGATAGACATAGGGCAAATTTTTCATGAGCAATTATAACTACTTTACGCCGGTTTCTCAATGCTTGGTTTTGTTCAGATTATATAATTAGCAACAACTTCCGTTTCTCTAGCACTAATTAAGGTTAATCAATAAGTTAACAGTCTGTAACCATTGGTTAAGTTAAAACTAAGAAGCGGTACTGATCGTCCAGATAATCAGGACTCTGCAAACAAGCAAGTTTGTGTAGCAACTGACAACAGAAGTGCTTGCATGTAAAAAAAAAATAATTTCTTGGATTATGATGGCAGATGATTTACATTTTCTTACTTCAAGATACCGATGAAGAGATAGTAAGTTTCATAAAGAGGCTAAGATTATATTATTTTGAAAACGCCCATATCACCTCTGCAGATGGATGACAACGAATTGTTTATGAGCTATCACCTGAATGAAAAAAATACTGTCCGTAGCACTACAAAAAAAATCAAATAACATCCAGAAGTGCCTATTGGCAGGAGTGAAGTTGTTTGTTGCACATCGATTTTTTTATTTAATCTGCATTATACAAATTGGTCTACTTTATTGTAAATAATACTGTGCGAAAAAGTTTTCTAGGTTATGTTACATGCCTTTGTCCCACATTTCCATACATAAATTACATAAAATGTTAAAAACCTATGCTGAAAATTTACCTACATTAGTAGGTAATACATACCACACAATTCATGTCCTGTAAATTATTTATTTCATTTTTTCTTTTTTTGGCAAATTAAAAAAGATGATCAACATATATGGACAGTATTGTTCCTTAAATAATTTTGCAGGTTATGTAACATGCCATTCAAGGATATTTGGAATATTTTCTTCTTCATGTTGAAAAATTTTACAGGTTATTATACATACTCTTCTACTTTATGTTACACATGTAGTTTTGTATATTCTGCAAGAACATTTTGGTTTTCAAAAATCATTCTAAGTGCCAACTATCAACCAAGTGTTAGTAACCTTAAGAATTTATGCCTCGGATAATTATTACATAGCTGTGAGCTTTGGCTTGCAGTAAAATTACAGAATATAGGATGAAATATTTACAAGTTGGCTGAAGGGGGTTGGGTGAGGTTTGCTGCAGTGAGGTACACATGAAGGTGATATGAATATATCCACTGCAGTCGACATGTGTTGTAGGGAAGTTTCATTATATTTCGCTGCCTCTCTCCCCTTCCAGTCAGTTCAATCACCAGTTGGAGGATTTTTAAATCAAGGCCAATGTTACACTGTTGGCAAAGTGAGTCGTCATCTTTGGGGCATCATGTATGCTGCCAAACAACCCCCTCATTCCCTTACTGGCATTCACATTTCAAGAATTAAAGAGAAACTAGGAGAAATTTTCGTACGTGTAACCTGTCGCCCTTCTTTCCGTTTGTCACACACGGTTTTCCCACATTCTACAAAAGTTACCAGTCAGTGCACTTTTCCAAACAGGACTGGTTGTCAATAAGTTTATGCATTTCATTTGTTCTAAACAGTGGTTTCAGCCATGTTTATGTATCAGAAAGTTACTTTATGACACATTCTTCTTACAATTTATTATTATTTATATTATAATGATAAGACACTGAATTTGTTTTATAGACATTACTTGGCTGGAAACGAAAGAAAAACTGCATTAATTAAAATGTTCACAGCACAAAAAAACCAATTCATGAGAAATCATAGACATAACTACTACATTATTAATTCCATACATGTACCTTGAAGTGATTTACATTTTGAAAAAATAATTAACAAAACATTCCAGGCCGCAAAAGAATGAGTGCTCTAATAGTAAAGAGATAATAGGTACATCAAGAAAATATGAACACAAATATAACATAACACAGTATTATGCATCTCCTCTGAAGTTTCTATGACATGCACATACTTTTCTGCTGGAAAAATTAAAATTTTTGTTTCTGAAGAAATAAAGTTGTCAGCATGCTGCAAAATATTTTCATCCATGATACAAACTTCACCACTAACTAGCATCACAAAATGTACAAATGAAATGCCAATCACAGGCCGAGACATCACAGCATTGTCATGCCACATAACTCAGCATGTAGAACATTTCATCATTTGCAGTAATAGTGGTTACTATCATACGTCAAAGGAACCAGACAGCCGGTAGAGCTAATTTCACACTTGCTTGTCATCCATGTGAGGTCATAAATTTTTATCATGATAACTCCATACCACTTTCCGATGGGAACTTTCTATCACTTGACGTCCTGATTGTGAACAGTTACAGTCACATGTTCTAGTCACACCACTTTTTGTCATAACCAGCATGGTCCAGTAATATGGCCAATGAAAAACCAGTATTGTAGCATAGCCTTAGAGGAGGGTGTTTACATCCCAAGAGAAAGCCTACGTCCAAATACGTATATGAAAACCCGCCATGTTGGAGCTCGCCCCAGTCTGCGCTGATCTACTAGAGATGACAGAACCTTCGCCACGTCGTTAAAACTAATTCTGGTAGGTTTGCTGTCAGCATTCTCCATCACATATCAGACAAATAGTGAGTAATTTAGTTTTTTATAGGCATTTTGTTATGTACCTAATAAAATTCATTTGTCTAAGTTAAATATTTTATTTAACGAACTGTTCGTGTTCACTTGCTGCTAAATGTGCACTAAAGCATTGTTGCCATATTTACTTTAACTGATGCTTAACTAACCATATGATTAATGTGCATTGAGAAACAGTTCAGTTTTAATCGCCACTTAATAGCTACGGTTACAATAATCACGTGTTTATACAGCCAAGACTTTAAACAATCATTCAGAAACCAGGCCTTAACCTGCTGTAGAAAACGCCCCAACTGCAGGTTGGTTATATAAACACTTGATGGTGGAAGAACTAATCTGGCGTACAAAGAGGTACTTAATGGAAGTATATATTCACTGTTACGAAGTAACACATGCAGGCAATGTTGCAGGCGGACTGTTAGTCTATATTATAAAAATGTTGTGTTTATTACTTCATTTTCTATACATTCCTACACCACTCATCTGAATGCAATGATATTTTGCTGAGATGTGCATACACTCACAAAGATTTCTGCTGATTTGTCTGTATGTTCGAAGGGCTGAGGAGAGGAATGTAAAACAGAGTAAAGGGGCAGAAAAGGGTACCCAAAAAATTCAGTGAAAAAATCAATTTTAGTGAGTTGTATATGTGCCCACAAAGGTTTCTGTTAAACAATTTTTTGGGAACAGGGAGGCAAAAAGGGATATAGCTGAATGGGGAACCCAAAAAAGTTTCGTGAAAAAAGAAAACTTTGGTGAGCTTTGCGTGCGCCCACGAAGGTTTCTGCCGAAAAATTATTATTTAACTTTTTAAGGTGCCCACCCACCTGCCATGTAAACAGTGTTGCAGCATGCTAGCAGAACACTTTTTTTTCTAAGAAATTTTTCAACATGTTTCTAATGTATGTATTTACGAAAAGAACAAACACTTCAAACTATATAGGGACGGTAGTTTCAAAACATCACATTACTTAGAAAGATAATTTCGGAGCTCCTCAAAATTGCTAAAAACTTCTTTTTCAATCTGTTACAACTAAACAACTACTCACGAAATTTGTGTGTAACTACAACAGAGAGGTATACTCGACTTTGCTTAAAGCTTTCCACTGAATGTGTCAGTCAGGCGAGTGTTCTACGATACCACTGCACACTGTTTCACTGCCTTGCGCTGTAGATGATACCGGACCAAATGAGCTGGTCAGCACTTCCATTGACGGCGTGCCTCACTCACACAAACACATGGTCACCAGGCGGATGCTTTGACTGAAAAATTTGCCTATAGTCAAATACACAAAATATTGCTAACCTGTGACATGTGACTTTAATCGAACACGAAATTAAATGATCCTGTGAACACTAGGTACACGGTTCTCTCGCTTGAAACTAACCAAAAATTAACTATTAACATAAAATTTATTTTTAAACTAATTTTTTACACTATCGTGGCATAATTAAAATTTTTCCCTGCAGCAAAATAAATAAAGGAGGTGGGTGTAGAGGGTGCAAAATAAGGTGCATAAAATATTTATTAGAGATCTTTAATGAGTTGTGCATGCACCTGTGAAGGTTTATATCAAAAAAACTTATACTTTAGGAATGGGGAGAGATCAAATGGTGTATAGGGGCAGAAAGGGTCCACAAAAATTTACCAAATGTTACTTAAACATATTTAGCACCATTCTAAACTTTTTCATTTCAGAAATACTATCACACTAAATTAAAAATCCTGTGTACAAAATTGTGTCCACCAGCTAGTCAATAAATAAAAGAATAGAATTACATAACTACTATGGATTATTATTAGCACACAAATGTGTTCATCGTGCATTACATTAGTATGTGAACAATGTATTGGAAATGGTATGGTAATTGCTGTGAATTTGATACAAAACCTCAAATATTACAAACATGTTAATATAAATCAATTAATATAAATTTTCTAACACAGTATTTGTAGAGACTGACCAGGGAAATAGTTCAAATGAAGGCAAACTGATGTTATGCTTCACACGATACGTAAGGGTGGGCTGGGGGAGGGGTGGAGGAGGTAATTGAGAAAATACAAGTTCTGGGTTTGCCCCTCCTTGTATTAAAACAAAATGTAATCCTCCCTCATCCTTAGGTATGATACCTAGAGACCCGAAAATTTCATGATTTCATTTCTGGACAAGCTAAACAGCAAACATAATATTTAGGACCTTAATAATTGGTTATAATTTTGCCAGACATGCCCTGGGATACAGTTGGTTCTAACACGCCTGTGAAGAAATAAGGACCGAGTCCAGTGCTACCTTTTAGAAAATGGAACATATTACTCTCTGACCAAGCAACCAATGAAAAGATAGCTGAAGCGTGACTGCACACAGCACTGTGGAGTTTGACGTACAGGTCTCTTAATAATATGTAACCCTAAGGTTATGGAGAGAAAGAGTTTGGTGCTCAGTTACATATTTTGATAATCTAAATTTTCAAATTGGTTGCATGCAAAAGTAACGTCCACTCCCACGAAATTATGCATGTTCATACACTCCCTTCCTAATGGTCAGACTATTCGCATCCCACCAAGGTGATGCGGGTTCGATTCCCTGCACGGTCTGTCCTCAGATTTTCGCATATGGGAATCATTCCTGATGATACTGTTGGTCAGTGGGTTTTCTCTGGGATCTCCCCTTTCCCCCACCTTTTAATTTCAGCGCTGCTGAATACTCGCCTCATATCATCACTCACCATTGCTGAAGACCTGGATGTTAGGTACTGACTAAAATCTCTCACTCACCTCTATCCTCACAGAAATGTGTTGTTATAGAAGATCCACAAATTATGTGAATTAACTTTTCACTGCACACTGTAAGTTATAGTTCTTGTCACCAAAAGTAGTCAGGTATATCTATGAATTTGCCCACCACTAATCAAACAATTCCTGAATTAAAACAATCATCTTGTAGCCTTATAAACATATGACAGTTACGTGATTATACAAATAGCCCGGTATATGGCCAATATTTCATATAGCTCTTATGACAATTTTCACTATCTAGTAGCTAGGAAACAGCAATAGAATCATAAAAATAAAGCACAAGTTGATGAAGAATAGGCAGACGCACAGTCCATAGATGACCCACTGATCTGTGTAATCATCCTTCCACTATTTACACAAGCGGAAAACAGAGAATTACCCCGACAAAAATTAAACACGAATCCCCTGTTTACGAGGCTATTGAAATGACTGCTCCACAACAACGGTAATCACTAATTATTAAATTGTCTATTTGTCTATGAATAATGCCCTTACTGCTAGCCAATCTTACAAATAAAGCACCAGGACACTAATCCAAGTATTGATACAATACACTAGAACCTGTTAATCTGTGATGTGCTAATTCGGGAATGGGAAGGTAAAGAATAATTTTATAAGCATAATTTTTTTTTATTTTTTTACTATTCACTCTATCACTGTGCCAGCTATATCTGCGTTTTTAATATGGTTATTCCTACAAATACAATTTGAAAAACTATAAAAAAACATTTTTTTGGCAACAATGTTTTTTTGTGTGATACGCTCATTTAAGGGGGTGTGTAAACAATTTTATTGTATTTTTTGTTTTTGAGCCATATTTATTCAAATTGTATTATAAAAATGTTCTCTTCAACAAAGCAAAAGATATACTCTTAGTAAACTGCTTGACATAAATAATAATGGAATCTTTCATTAAGCTGTCATGTAAAATCATTGCAAGAGAATTCTTGAACGTTATCATATAAGTAAAACAATTAAGGCCAGGCTTCATGTGCTATAGGGTATAGGGAATTACATGTTAAATTCGGATAAATATTTGTCAATAATTCTTCGTCGTAATAGAGTCAACCAAACATTTTTTGTTAGACACTAAACGGAGCTCGTTGTCTAAACCGTTCATATTATAATTTTTAAATTTTAAATGCACTTTTTCATTTTTAATAAAATGTAAATAGTCATGTATTCCTGTCATAAAACTATATTCATTATTAATAAAATGTAAATAGTCACATATTCCTCTCATTAAACTATATTGAAATCAAGAGGCTCTATAAAGATCCGGTATACACCGACAATAAGAAAAATCTATGATGGCCGTGACAAATCTTTCAAAAACAAGGAAGCAATACCTAATATTGTGTGAAGCAGTTTACGAGAGTATGACAGTATGAGTGGGGAAGCGGGGATGGCAGAGGTACAGCGCAATGTTGCCGCTTAATGCTGTAATGACACACCATGCCACGCACATTCTGATATACAAAGGGAACTATATCATGCAGCTCACGAGCAGAAAGAATAAACAAAATGGCTTCACTTACGTAGAAACATTTTAAAACTTAAGTTTTTTACAAGCCTAATTTCCGAAGGAAAAAAGCATATGGGTCCATCGTTCCTTTTTGTGTGTCTCCCCTAAAATCTTCTGAACCCATGGACAGAATTTTATCAAACTAGGTACACATACTTAGTAACCTGACTTGAATCTTATGTACTTCGTCTGTGCCGTGCTTACATTTTCAAAATGGTGGTAATTTTTATATTTTTCGATCACACTCGATTTCCAAGAAACCGTATTTCTGAGTGTTATTAAAATAGGTACAAATGAAGAATTGAGGTGAGTTTACTTACTATTACATATTTAGTTCATGCCGTGTACGACGGACACGTGAGTAACCAAAGGAATTACTATAAACTAATAAGAGCAATCAAAACAACGTACAGTGAATAGTAATATTTATTATTAATTGAAATATTGGGTATTTGGACAAAAGAAACTGAAAAATTTTTAAAATAATACAATATAATTACAAAATGCATATAGCACAGTTAGAACTTAAAATAACAAACAGGGTCAAGCAAACACTTTTAATAATATATTCCCTGGAGTGCATCCTTGACAGTCTAATTAATTTAATATGAAAACATGATGTCATGTAGATAACAGACAAAGTAATTAATGTGCATCATAACTGATAGTTCACCAAAATCATAAAGTACTGATCATAGGTGATGACATAATGCGTTACACAGCATTATTAAAACTTTATGTAGGGGAATAGAACTTAGCTGAAGTAGCGAAGGGCAGACATCCCAGGAAAGGATGTGTTGAAACCATACCAGACTTGCACAGTGGAATATCGTAGGTTTTCCATTAAACAGTCTTGAAATGCTGGAGAACCGCCGATAGAAATGCTCTGGTATTGTAAATTAATTGAAGTTGAGCTCAGAGAAGTGAAACATAAAACGTAAACTTAAATTATTTAATACTTTAATGGTGGAGTAGTTGAATACTTGAAAGTTGAATTAGTTGAAATTGTTGAATACATAAATTAGTGAATTGTTAAACCTTCCACCCAAACAAAACAAAGGAAAGTAGAGAGTTAATTAACGCACGTAGCAAACGAGACAAAGAGCGTAACATGCAGATGCAGTAGAGAGACTTACCTTGGAGGGTAGACCAAATGACTAACATCTTGAAGTACGTAGAAAAGTTCTAACAAGTAGATGAACGAGTCAAAAATAAATCACTTCTGCCCTTAAAGGAAATACTAACACTACATGATGTAGCAATATGAAAGATACGTGGGACTTAAATCCCGTAGACTAAGTCGTCCTGAAACACAGGTGCAGCATGGAGATATGATATGTCTCATCAAGCAGAGGCAATAGAGCAGCGGAAAATAACCGGTAAAACAAAGAGCAGGGATGTTAGAATAGCTCAGTGCGCCGCCATAAGACTGTACAGGGATGTTCAAAACGGCCAGTGAGGGCACAGAAAGCAGCCAAACGTGGCGTGAAACGACAGAAAAATCAGTTCAAAGGTGATGATTTTTATGTCTCCAGGCGGGCTTCAGTTGCAGACTTGCTTGAGTGCTCTAAGGACGCATGGATACAAGGGCACGGGCATTGGCACTGTGAGAAACGTGGCTACAAGCAGATGCAGTATTTCCTATGGGTTCTATTTCAAGATGATAGTGGTGGTGAGATGCTGGCTGTGAAGCAGCGGATAAAATGGCACAAGAGTAAGCAGGAGTTCCCCAAGAAATCGACATCATTCAGAAGGTTTTCCACATGAGAAGATCTGGGGGTAACCCTGCGAAGATCTAAACCAGACCACAGTGTTGAGAAGCGAGTGCTGAGACACTCAAACAACCAATGCGGCCCCTATGTGTACCACGGCATAATGAAACCAAACTGCAAAAAAGATATGTTTCCTATTGAAATGAACACATCAGAGTGAGCAGTATTATTTCATATAATTTGTTATGCAATTTTTAGCTATCAAGTCAGCTTACAACCACAAAGATGACAACTTGTAACACTGATGAGAATAGTCTCAGACTGTTCAGGAGTGCCACATGCAAAAGACGTTGCCAAAGATTGTGTCAGTGTTCTTCTATTTCTCTACTCCAATTTAAACTACGATACTTCTCTGTCATGAGTGGTAACTTTTGTAAGCCTACTTTCCAAAAAAAAAAAAAAACTTATAAGTTTCCTTTCCAGTTTGTTATTTTTTGTCTGTGTTCCCCATGGAAACTTTTTAAGTGTTTGCTGAATTTGCATTAAATTTAATAAGGATACCTGACTTTCAGTATTTAAATTTTCTAGGTGCATATTTAAAAAAAAGAAACAGTGATTTAAAATTTATTTAATATGCTTTATCTCAGGAACCATTCATCAGATTTGAACTCAAATTTGTAGAATTACAGCATTTACTGTTCTCGTTACGATCATAGTTCTATAACCTCAGGTGTCCATCATTTCAAAAAATTGCCACATTCGAAATATTTTTGTTTTTCTTGCAATAACTCAGGAATTACCTGAATTTCACCTAATTTTGTGTGTTGGAAGTAGTTTATAATAAATGTGAATTATGTATATGCCATTCTGAAGAGTAATTTTAATAATAATTTTAAATGTCATAAAATATGTCTCAAGAATTGTTGTCTAGTTTGAACTAATATTGGAGTAAAAGGTTTGCATTCTGTGTTACTTTTATCTCAAGTACAGTGGTGTACCAAAAGAGGGAGGGAGGGCAACCTGCCCAGGGTACTACTGCGTAAGAAGTTTAACTTTGACGGTTGAAGGCAATACAGTTGTTAAATATTTATTCTGCATTAAGTTATCATGTAATATAGATGGGATAGGGGGTGTCTGTGTACTTATTTTTAAAAGTTAGGTGGTAGGTGTGACTGTTGGGCGTCATTGGTTTTGAAGAAAACGTCCTTTGTCACTGGATAATCTTCCTATCCCTTTTTATTAGCCAGAACTATTGACAGCGCAATCAACAATCTTCTTTTGTAACTTTGAGAGGAGATGTAAATTGTGCTGCAAAATGGAGACCAGTAGTTGTTGAAGTTAACTGAGCGGCTGAAGTGATCTCAGTCTACTTCTCCTGCAGATCGTTGTTATAGGTTGTTTGGTGTAAAGTGAGCCCTTATGAAGCCCTAGTGCCTCTTTCATTTCATTAATATTTAAATGTTCCTGAAAATTGCAAATTGCTAAATTTATGCGACATTTTGAATTATTTGCGAAAATCTGCAAAATTAAGACTTATTTACGAAAAACCCGTAACTTTTTCAAAGATGTGTGCGTAATTGGGATCCACCATACGCATTCACTATTTAATTTCAAGAAAATTATTAAAGAAATTACTATAAACATGCATTTATATAGCAATTACATGTTTATACTGTGGTTAAGTAAACAAAAATTAACATGCACATTTTTAGATGTTCACTGTTTACAACATGGCGGCATTCAGTTACAATGGCTCGTAAAACTACTTTGTGAACGGTGTAACGGGAAGTATAGCAGAACTATATCTCATTTGGCCTCTTGCGCTTCCTTAAACGCTTCTTTTCAATCTGTGTCTTCCTCTAAAAGTTACAATTACAAGCATTCACAAAGCTGCATCTGTTTCGCTTTCCTTGTTTACGTTTGCCGCACACTCGCGTTACCTGTAAACAGTGTAGATGCTGAGAGGTTTTTCAGCAACTATAACCTTGTACTTTCACACAGAAGAACAGTGCTGAAAGAAGAATGCTTGGAAACCTGTTCAATGTTAAAATTTAATCAGTGAACTATTTTATTAGTTTCTTATAAAAAAACATTGTCTTGTATCTTGCATGTTTGATAAGTTTTGTAAGAATGTTTTTTTTTTACAGAAAATTAATTTTTTCTTTTAATTTCTATCTTTTTCATTTAATATGATACAAAATGCTACAAAGCTCTCTTAAAATACTACAAAATGCTACAAAACCAATACGAAAATGCTACAAAATAATTTTCAAATTGCTATTTTGACGTACATCTATTAATATTTATAATTTCCGGCCACTTTTCACAATAAAGAAAGCAACCTAAATAACAATTAAAGGGTACAGATTGTATCATAGTAAAAAGTTAATGTTGAATCTCACAAAGAATAATAATTTGTGTAATCATTATTCTAGATAGTGTGGTCGTCAAAAGTGTTCACATTATCTCAAACCTACTTTACTTAAATCCCTCTATGTACCAGTACCCAGCAAGGTTACAAAACACAGCAATACCTTATTAAACAGAATAATCGAGGCTCTGACTGGGATCAGTGACATGCAAGGATTTTGGTTTGTGTGTGAGTAAAACTGTGTTGGGGAGAGGGAACACTAAATACTGATCTCGACCATAAAGAGGTGTCTCAAGGAGGTCTTGCTCCAGAAAAAAAAATGTGGAAAAGGGTGCGATATGAAACAATTTTCACATATTAACATTGAGTATACCGATTACAGAATTTGTAATATTTTTTAAGATGTTGATAGATCTTAGAAATATGAGGAGGGAGGAGAGTAGTGACCCTGTTTATTCCAGAATTACGTATTTTCACATTTTACGGCATTAATCGTTTGTAGATGCCAACAACATATGAGTCTATTTGTGCTGCTCAAGGGTGTCACACACCACACATTTCAAATGTGTTGTAATGTGTCTGCTTACCTAATGTACGTGAAACACGGATAGAAACATGCACTGAACTTTGCTACAGATTCCCCACTATATACTGTCACCATTAACCTTCTGTCTACATACAAAAAATTGGAGTGCCACTCTTTAATAGCAAACAATAGTTTCACAGTCACATTATAATGTGCTCATTTTACGCGGTTGTCTTACCCAGCACGTTCTACTGATAAAAACATGTGTCTCTTTGTGCACGTCGCCAGTGACAACCGTTTACTTAAAAAAACCTATGCAAAGATGTCAGCAACATTGTTACAATGCCTGGTATGTAGGTAGAACTTCTGTGCCATTTGGCACAACTTGTATTTTATTATGTAACTATTTTTAATAGTAATTATTTATTTGATGCTCTGGTTTCAGAGTATATGGCAAAGTGCCCGTTATCAGTTATCTTTACTACTTCTAGTTGCTTTTTTTGAAATACATTAAATCACATGTGTTAAATTTGAATATTTATATTTTTTAACAAGAGAAATTCAGAAAATTTGGAACAATAACCTACAAAAACAAAATGTGTTTACTTAAGGTGTTGATTACTTAGTTTACTTAATTTTCTTTAATCGGGGATCCCTTAAAACAAAAAAAAAATACATACATAAATTAATAATAATTTTCTTTATTAAATAAGTTCTTATAAAAAAAAAGTGAATTATTTTGAACAGATATTTATATGGTAACACTCAGCATATTTTGTTATTTAATGATGTTTTGTTGTTTGTAGCTCGAAGAGCTTTCAACCATTAAATAAATGGTTAATCCAATCTATGTTTTCTTATTTTTTTATCCTTTCATGCTTCTAAAACTAAAGTTAATATACATATTTATAATGCTGTACTGATAACTGATTTCTTAAGGTACACGGCCACACGTCTTTAATTTTTTTTTCCCTCTCAGTCCAAACAAAAACAGATTCACTGGATCTATCCTTTAGGTTTATCTCTCTCTAGGGTGCAGATGGTTGTTGGGGGCATGCCTGTAGTATATCCTCAATTGGTAGCACATCTGGGGATTGAGGGAACCGGAAGGTATGGATCACTTCGTACGTGGGAATGTAAGCACATTTCCAACAACTGATAAGTTGTGCCACAATTCTGTCCCGAAAAAATGTTCACACCGGTTTGTTTCAATATCTTACGAATACATCTGCAGCTGATCTTCATAGTTATTGGCTGCGCGTTTTTGCTTATGGAACATGGAATGAGCTCCCAGCTGAAATAAGAACCGTAATGTCTACAATAGGTTACAAAAACCATTTTAAAAAAATAATTTTTTTTTCCAAAACAGTTGTACGTAACTTGAAACTTTATATTTTCTATATAAGTGTTCTCTTACTTCTAAAATATTAGTCATAGTTAGTTCTCTTTTACATTAAACATGTTAATTTTTTTTCAGTAATTGTGGTTACTTTACAAATTCAATTTAATTAATTAATTACAATTTAATCAAACCTACTGTCATTAGAAAATACATGATTTATTTTCTTTGCTTCTATATAAAACAAATTTTTGTTAAATCAATTTTTTTACGTGTAATTAGAGTCATAGTTGTACTTGCAAAAGCAAATTTCACAAATTTGTTAATTTTTATACATTTATTTATTAATAACAACTGTGTTGTATAATAACCATGGTTACATGCAAAAACTAAGATGAAAATAAAATTAATAGTACAAATGGATCGGATGGTATGTTGCGAGCTAGCTGAGCACTTGGTTTGTTGTGGCGATGAGGCATTTGATAAATGATTTAAGGTTGCCCTTGTAGCTCTGTCGCTTCTGAGCCTCTAAAGCTAATATAGGCAGAGCCTTACGGCTCGGTTTCAGTCGCCATATTGAGTATTATTATTTTTCAATTTTTCGGAATTCTAAGAAGAAAAATGTAAGAAATGTGAATATACCAAAAATTCTATTTACTTTATGCTACACTACAAGCATGGCAATAGAGCTAGTAATGTATAGTTAGGTCGCAATCTGTCAGGCAAATTATAAATATAAAAACATAACTGCCGCACACATTGCTGAGTAATTGTAAGATAACAGCTAATTTGCAAGGTCTGTACTGTAGTGAAATGTCAATAGAATTTGAGGTGTAATCGCAAATTTAACAAAATAAGAAACCACCAAAAACGTTTGCAAAAAAATATGCCACGAGAAAAAACTGTTGATGTTGGCTGAACTTAGCAAGAGTGTTATAAGTGTAATGTTTGAATAAATAGCTCAGTTATACAAGGAATTAGATGTACAGTCTCAGAGTCTGGTAAACGTTTGCTTTTCGTTGTTATTCAGACAGACAATTTGACTGATGCATCAAAGGTGTGAACAGAGTAATTTCTTTTAAACCTTTCCCAAAACTTTGATGAACATCAATTTAATAGTTATAACTGAAATTGATTGGCTAAAGAAGTGCACATCCTTGCATTTTTTTTCAGTTTATTACAGATACAATTTTTTATAATCTGTACCAGTGTGTGTGTGTGTGTGTGTGTGTGTGTGTGTGTGTGTGTGTGTGTGTGTGTGTGTGAGTGAGAGTGAGAGTGAGAGTGAGAGTGAGAGTGTGAGTGTGTGTGAGTGAATGTGTGCGTGTGTTAATATGTTTTGAATGTATGTGTGTGAATGTGTGTGTATATGTGTGTGTATATGTGTGTGTGTGCATGCGCACATGCGCACGTTTTTCATTTTCGTACTTTGTCATTCAACATAAGTTTGATCAGCAAAATACGAGCAATTGCGTGCATCCACAAACAAATAAATTTAAATTAAAAAATGTATATATTTTAAGTCCCACAATGATCAATAAACTTATTCACAAACTGACTGTGTGAATAACTGGATGATTAAACCTTTCCTTATGATTAATGAATTAATTGTCTATGCTACGTACATTAATACAATAAAATATTTTAGACACATAATGAATGTTACAAAATGGTTAACTTATTATATTAAGATTTCGAAAGTGAAGAAAAAATTACTGACAACTGTGTGTACATATTTTATTTTGAAACACTAACATAAACATTTAAGAAACTAAAAATAATTCTGAAAAGCACAGAACTACATCATCCTATTAAATTAGTTTGGCTACTTCATGTTTAATCAACGGTAGAGCAAGGGCTTGGCAATCTTAAGTGATTCATTAAGTTCTTATTTTTTAAAAATTGCTTTCACGAGAGGCCACACACACACAATGATAGTGACAAGTTGGTACAGATTCTGAAAAGTAAAAATCTGCAATAAACTGCAAAAATGCCAAGATGTGTATTTATTTATTCTTTTTTTGTGACTCTAGCTGTTTGTAGGCACTTCCTTAGCCAATAAATCTCAGTTACAACTTTTAAATTGATGTTGAGGATTTGTCAAAGTTTTGGGAAAAGGTTAAAAGAAATTACTTTGTGCTCACCTACGATACATCAGTCATACTGTCTGTCTGAATAACAGCAAACCGAAAACGTCTGAGACTGTACATTTAATTATTTGTAGAACCGAGCCATTTATACAAACATGACACATAAGCTATTCATGCTGAGTTCAGCCAACATCAACAGTTTTTTCTCGTGGCATAATTTTTGTAAACATTTTTTGTTTGTTTCCTCTCTATGAGAACTTCCATTTGTTTTCTATCTATGGAAACTTCCATTCTGTTGTGCATATCAGTTGTATGTAGGAGAACATTGTAATTATTGTTTTTTATCCACTTTGATTTCTTAATGATTAAATTTGTAACACACACTTCTCCAAGCCAATTTCTGCTGCTTGTAGGGTACTTTTGCATATGATAAACCTTGTCATATGCATTGTTTCAAAAGTAAAGATACTACTCAGTACAGTGAAATCACACATTGAATGCAACCAGACCAGAGCTGAACCTCTTGTAATAATAATATTTTCTTCTGGATTAACATGTGACTCCAGAGCTTCAAACAATCTTATCTACATTAACCATTATGGATTTTACAGCATCATATTCAGTATTCCATTGTCTCTCGCAAAATTTTCTTCACTGAAATCCCTTCAACTTTCGGATGAACAACCCATGAACGAGTTGAAGCTGAGCAAAATTTGTAAGCACCAACCAGAGCCCTTAAAAAAACCAAGAACATCAAACAAATGAACACCTCAAAGGTTTAGTGAAGCTTGCGGTTTACACTTAGGCCTTAAGGCTCGGTTTCAGTCGCCATACTGGATTTTATTATTTTTCTCTGTTTTGGAATTCTAAGAAGAAAAAAGTTAAATGTGCGATTATACCTCAAATTCTATAACATTTCACTACAGTACAGACCTTGCGATTTAGCTATTATCTTATAATTACGCCGCAATCTGTGCGGCAAATTTTTTTACATTTATAATTTGCCCGACAGATTGCGACCTAACTATACATTACTAGCTCTATTGCCATGCTTGTAGTCTAGCAAAAAGTAAATAGAATTTGCAGTATAATCACAGTTTTTAAATTTTTTTTCTTAGAATTCCAAAAAAAAAAAATAAAAATAATAATATTCAATATAGCGACTGAAACCGAGCCTTAAGGTTCTGCCTATATTAGCTTTAGAGGCTCAGAAGCGACAGAGCTACAAGGGCAACCTTAAAGCATGCATCAAATGCCTAATCGCCACAACAAACCAAGTGCTCAGCTAGCTTGCAACATACCATCCGATCCATTTGTACTATTAATTTTATTTTCATTTTAGTTTTTGCATGTAACCACGGTTACTATACAGTATAAAGTCATTATTAATAAATTAATAAATGTATAAAAATTAACAAATTTGTGAAATTTGCTTTTGCAAATTGAACAAAGACACTAATTACACATAAAAAAATTACTTTAACAAAAATCGGTTTTATATATAAGCAAAGAACATAAATCACGTATATTCTAATGACAGTAAGTTCGATTAAATATAAGAATTTTTAAAGTAACAACAGTTATTGGAAAAAATTAACACGTTTGATGTAAAAGAAAACTAATTATCACTAATAGTTTACAAGTAAGAGAACACCTATATAGAAAACGAAAATATTCAATTTACGTAAGACTGTTCGCAAAAAAAATACTTTCATTTTAATGGCTTTTGAGGCCCATTCTAGATGTTACAGTTCTTATATCATTTGGGAAATCATTCCATGTTCTATGGTACTGTAAGCAGGACAGTATATAGTGGAAAATCTGTAGCAAAGATTAGCAAACATTTCTATCCAAGTTTCACGTACAATAGGTAAGTAAGTTTTGAAGTATGGCAATCTAAAGAAAACTCAATTTTAGCTACATTGGAGGGTTTAGGAGCAGCAGTTTTAATTGGCATGATGTCTTAACAAAGGTATTTGATTCTTATATGAAGTGAGATTCCTTTATGTACATTGACACAATTGGATAATGTAGAACTGTTTCATTAAAAAATATATATTTCACTGCACAGTTAAACATATTTGAAGTGTATGGTGGGTGACACATTTGAGCAGCAGACATCGACTCGTATATTGCTGGTAACTACAAACTGTTGATGCCGTAAAATGTGAAAATACGTAATTCTGGAATAAACTGGGTCTCTACTCTCCTCCCTCCTCAAATTTCTAAGATCTACCAACATCTTAAAAAATATTACAAATTCGATAACCGGTGTACTCAGTGTTAATATGCAAAACTTATTTCATATTGCAACCTTTTCCACATTTCTTTTTCTGGAGGACGACCTCCTTGAGACACCTCTTTATGGTCGAGATCAGTATTTAGTCTTCCCTCTCCCCAGCACAGTTTTACTCACACACGAACCAAAATCCTTGCATGTCACTGATCCCAGTCAGAGTCTCGATTATTCTAATTAATGAGGTATTTCTGTGTTTTGTAACCTTGCTGGGTACTGGTACACAGAGGAAATTAAGTAAAGTAGGTTTGCGATAAAGTGAGCACTTTTGACAATGATTAGAAATTATTATTCTTTGTGACCTTCAACATTAACTTTTTACTATGACACAATCTATATCCTTTGATTGTTATTAAGGTTACTTTCTTTACTGTAAAAAGGGGCCGGAAATTATTAATATTAATGAAACAATAAGAGGAACTAGGGCTTCATAAGTGCTCACTTTATCCCAAACAACCTATAACATTGATCTGCAGGAGAAGTAGTCTGAGATCACTTCAGCAGCTCAGTTAACTTAAACAAATAATGGTCTCCATTTAGCAGCACATTTTACTTCTCCTCTCAAAGTTACAAAAGAAGATTGTTGATTGTCCTGTCAATAGTTCTGGCTAATAAAAAGGGATAGGAAGATTATCCAGTGTCATAGGAAGTTTCTTCAAAACCAATGACGCCCAACAGTCACACCTACCACCTAACTTTTAAAAACAATTACACAGACACCTCCTGTCCATCTATATTACATGACAACTTAATGCAGAATAAATATTTAACAACTGTAAACTGTATTGCCTTTAACTGTCAAGTTATACATCTTACATAGTAGTACTCATGGCAGGTTGCCCTCCCTCCCTCTTTCGGTACACCACTGCACTTGAGATAAAAGTAACACAGAATGCAAACCTTTTTATTCCAACATTAGTCCAAACTAGACAAACAATTCATGAGACATATTTTACGACATTTAAAATTATTATTAAAATTATACTTTAAAATGGCACATACATAATTCACATTTATTATAAACTACTTCCAACACACACAATTTGGTGAAATTCAGATAAAAATTCGTGAGTTATTGCAAGAAAAACAAAAATATTTCGGATGTGGCAATTTTTTGAAATGTTGGACATCTGAGGTTACAGAACGATAATCGTAACGAAAACAGTAAATGCTGTAATTCTACATAAGTTATTTGAGTTTAAATTTAGGAATGATTCCTGAGATAAGGCAAATTAACTTAAATTTTAAATGGATGTCACTTTTTTTAAATATGCACCCAGAAAATTTTAATACTGAAAGTGAGGTATCCTTACTAAATTTGATGCAAATTGTGCAAACAGTTTAAAAGTTATTATGGAAAACACACAAAAACAACAGGAAAGGAACCTTATAAGTCGGTTTTTATGTTGGCGCCAAACTTTGTGCTACTGAAGTCAATGATTTTCCTCTCCTCAACGAATTCTAAATTTTTTCCTGAACGCTTATTCTGGAACTGTTTTGTGTTCTCATACGTTCCTTACATAAAGTCAGTCACCATGTGACTTTTGTTATGAGACTTATTCATGTTACCACTCATGACAGAAAAGTTTCGTAATACAAATTGGGGTAGGGGACAAGAAGAATGGAGAAAATATTTTGGCAACATCTTCTGCATGTGTCACACCCAAACAGTCTTAGAATATTCTAATCAGTGTAACAAGTTGTCATCTCAGTGGTTGTAAGCTGTCTTGATAACCACCAGATCATGTGGTTTCCTAAAAATTGCATAACAAAGTATATGAAATAATACTGCTTATTCTTATGTGAAATATAACTTTTTCGCAGTTTGGTTTCATGATGCAATGGTACACATAGTGGCCGCGATGATTTGTTGAGTGTCTCAGTGCTCGCCTTTTACCACAGTGATCCATTCTATCCCCGCAGGGTGATCCCTTGATCTTCTCATGTCTGTGTAAAAACTTATTGCATGTATGACTTGCATTTAAATTGCAAAACACTTAATATTATTAACATAAATTTACTATATTTCAACCCTAATTAGAGATGTTGGCAGCTTCCTTTGTAAAACAGCATGGTAACACACATATGTTAGAAATGCACAATTTAGAACTTCCATGTAGTATAATATACAACCAAAATCACATAAATTAGAAATTTCACATGTTACAACAATCACACGGTAGAAACACATAATATAGAACAAACATTTGTTAGAAACACAGATGACAGGAACGTCTCATGTAAGAAACACAGATGTTAAAACACCCATACAGTAGAATCAAAGATGTTAGAACAAATATATGACAGAAACCCACAGCATAGAACAACATATTTTAGAACCACATACTTTAGAAACGTTGTACAACTGAATTTTACATGTTAAAACCAATACACAGCAGAAACACACAAGTTAGAACAAATGTACAACAGAAACAACACTTAGAACCACATATCTTAGAACAATGTACATTAGCAACATCACACAACAGAAATTCCCAACTTAAAACTATTAAACAAAAGAATCAGAGATGTTAGAACAAATGTACGATAGAAACACACAACATAGAACCACATAATGCAGAACCATGTACGTTAGAAACATCAAACAGCAAAAATTTGCATGTTAGAACCAATATACAGCAGAAACACATATGTTAGAACATAAATACAACAGAAACACATAACTTAGAACCATGTATTTTAGAACCACATGCATTTGAAACATTGTACAAGAGAAATTCAAATGCTAGAACCAATATACAACAGAATCACTTATGTTAGAACAAACGTACGACAGAAACACACAACTTAGAGCCACCTATCTTAGAGCCACCTATCTTAGAACCATGTATGTTAGAAACATCGCACAACAGAAATTCACATCTTAGAACTATTAAACAACAGAATTACTTATGTTAGAACAAACATATGACAGAAACACACAACTTAGAACCACATATTACAGAACCATGTATGTTAGAAATGTTTTACAACAGAAATTCACATGTTAGAACCAATACACAGCAGAAACACACATGTTTGAACAAACGTACAACAGAAACACATAACTTAGAACTACGCATCTTAGAACAATGTACGATGGAAACATAGCACAACAGAAATTCAATTCTTAGAACTATTAAACAATAGAATCAGGGATGTTAGAACAAATGTATGATAGAAACACACAACTTAGACCCTCATATTGTAGAACCACATACGTTAGAATAGTCTTATAACAGAAATTCACATTTTAAGTACCAATGTACATCCGAACCACATATTTTAGAACAAACATACAACAGAAACACACAACTTAGAATCACATATTGCAGAACAATGTTCGTTAGAAATGTTTTACAGTAGAAAATTACATTATTGAACTATTAAACAAGAGAATCAGAGATGTTAGAACAAACGTATGACAGAAATACACAATTTAGAACCACATAATGCAGAACAATGTCTGTTAGAAACATTTTACAACAGAATCTTACATGTTAGAACCAATATACACCCGAACCATTGATGAGAGAATAAACACATAACAGAAACACAAAACTAAGAATAACATATTACAGAACCATGTATGTTAGAAACGTTTTACTACAGAAATTCACATGTTAGAACCAATACACAGCAGAAACACACATGTTTGAACAAACGTCCAACAGAAACACATAACTTAGAACCACACATCTTAGAACAATGTACGATAAAAACGTCGCACAACAGAAATTCACATCTTAGAACTATTAAACAATAGAATCAGAGATGTTAGTCAGAACAAATGTATGATAGAAACACACAACTTAGAACCACATATTGCAGAACAATGTACATTAGAAACGTTTTACAATAGAAAATCACATTTTAGAACTATTAAACAAGAGAATCAGAGATGTTAGAACAAACGCATGACAGAAACACACAACTTAGAACCACGGAAAATAGACATATTCAAGAGAAGAAAAATATTTGTGAGATACAATCATTCTGAACTGACTGTAGCATTTTCAACGACACTGCCATCTAGTTGTTTTGCGGGAAGTGTTTCTGTGTTGTTTAAGGCATATTGTGTAGATTCCGCCAGATTTTGGATTTTGGCACCACAATATAGACAACCTGCAGTGCTCTTTCTCCTCATCATTGAAATATTACGTGAACATGCACAGGTTTCTTTCTTTAACCAGAACGTGGGCATGTAACAAAACTAGGCCCTATACAGTGATGTAAACCCTCTTCTTCTTCTGTGACACCATTGTACAACTGGACCCTTAGTTAATAAAAAGCATGTTGTTTCCTTTTGTTTCCTAGTTGTTTGATGAACTGTGTTGTCTGCAACTCAGTCAATCACTTTGAGATACCTGCGACTTTAACTGCATTCTTCAATAAAGTGGATGCTGTTTTTGTTTGCGATCTCCTCAATTTTGGTTTTTGACAATTCCGTTATTATTTATAAATAACTTTTGTATATCTTGTTTCTATAACTCCAGTTTGTATTTGGGATTATGTACTTAACATGAACGTTCTGAAGCTAGTACTAACCCATGTATTTCCAGAAGTAAAGAATCGCCTCCTGACATAACAGTGGGTTCAGCCGTCCAATTCTTCCTGTAGCCTAATTATTTCAACATACACAATTTTAGAAAAAAAAATTTCAGATGTCCCTTTTTTTGCTCTAAATGTGGCTGTCCCTTACACAAAAACCTTCATATTAAAATTCTACATACCTGCTATCACAATGTCTCTATGGTGGCATTTCATTGGTATTAGCTAGGAATGTGTCTTGCGGAGAACATTTCTTGTCTCACATATTTTTGTCTTACCACACTTTTATATAGATTCCTAATAATTTCCTTATAAAATAGCTATTTCTATACTTCACAATAGCTCGCAGATCAATTGCTAGCCATACAAATTTTGGAAAGTGACTTGCACAAATTTTATACCTACATTTATTAAGATCTGAACTTTTCAGTATTCAGCTCGAGTTTAAGTATGTTGACATTATCAATGTTGTCAAAAATTCGTTATTAAAGAAACACATTCAATTTTTGCTGCTTTTCCCCTATTTTAATGCAACATTAACTTAGATATTTACATGAAGTACCAATATTGTTGTATTTATATATATTAGCTTTCATTAATTTGATATATTATAAGAAGATTTCACTTTTGCTGTTGACATATGTAGTTTGAGCACTTTATAAGTTGAAATTTTGTTGTATCCTAGACAAATTTCATGACGTAGGCCTATCAAAAACACCTCAAGAATAGTGTGCACGTCTGCCCGTGCGACAGGTTTGAGATGATTTTTGTGAGGGGGAGGAATACGGAGAGGTAGGAGGCAAGCTGACTTGTGCAGTATTTTATTTGCTGCTGAGATAACTAGCTAGTGATAGGCCAAATGAAACGCCCACGGAAACTTACTACGCGGTGATCTTAATAGTTTAACATAAACGGATTTTGTATCTGCAGACCCTAAAATAGTTACAGATATAATTAATTCACATTATGTATTTAAATGCAGTCAATGAAATACTAAACAAAACCACAAAATAATATATACCACCCATTCCTGTTATTCAGGGTATAGAATATCCTAAAACCCCAAATTAGTAGTGAGAACAATAAATTCTTTACAACTAAAATTGTCCATAGGATATGATGTTATAAGCTGTAAATTTTACAGCAATGTGCTATTGTATTTAGTACCCCACTAAGTCACATTTGCAACGCCATCTTTGAAACAGGTTTGTTTCACGATAGACTTAAATGGACTATGGTCACATCACCATTAAGAAAGGAGACTGTACCAGTGCAGACAATTACATGCCAATCACTCTTCTCACTTCATTTTCAAAAGTAATTGAAAAAAAAAAATTATATTAGTAAAACATTTTGAAAAATATATTTTATCAAATGTTAGGTTTGGCTTTAGAAAAAACACATCAACAAATGATGTAATTATCAAACTCACACACAGTATTCTAACATTAGATAAAAAGCTGCCTAAAAACTGAAATTTTCTGCGACATAACCAAAGCTTTTGACTGTGTAAAACATAACTTGTTCATAAAAAAATTAAAATTTGCATTGTTACAGGAATAACTAACAAACTGATGATTTTATACCTTTTTGACAGACTGCAACAAGTATGTGTTAAAGATATAAATAGTTCATTTTGCTCAAAACCCAGGAAAATAAAATATGGAGTACCACAGGGCTCAATCTATTATTCCTTGCCTATATTAATTATTTACAGGCTTCATTGAATGCTAACGGTACACCAATTTTATTTACTGATGACATGAGTGAAGTAGTCTCTGGTGATTTAGTAGAAGAACTTAGAGGAATAGCAAGAATCCCATTTACAGAGCTGAATTCATAGTTCACTGCTAACAAATTGAACCTTAATATAGACAAAACACACATTATGAAATTTTTGACAAAGAACAGCAAATGGATTAACGTAAATATCACCAGTAATGCAGAAAAAAATTAATAAAACAACTAAAACTACATTTCTTGGCCTACAAGCGGATACTTCTCTAAATTGCTAATCTCACATTGAATACATTTTACCAAAATTAAGTTCTGCTTGTTTTGCTTTACTTAACTTTGTCAAAACCTTAAACAAGGACATATTTTCACTCCATCATCACGTACTTCATTATATTTTGAAGCAATTACATTGACAGTAAAAAAGTGTTTCCTATGCAAAAAGAGAGCAGTTAGAATAGTGAATAGTAAACAACAGACAAACTATCAGAGATCACTTTTTAAAAGCACCAAGATCTTACCATTATCATGTTAATAGGGCCTACTTACATGTACTACTTTTAATTATGTTCACGAAAAATAATATTTTTCAGAAAAATTAATTCTTTCACATACATGAAACTAGAAATAAAAAACACATTCACATACCCTCTGCAAATTTAAAATTGATACAAAAAGGGCCGTACTACTCTGGTAGTAACATTTTTAACAAACTGTCAAAACATTTACAAGAATTGTTTTTCTCAGATCCGAAACTTTTCAAAAATAAACTGAAGGACTTTTTTGCCAAACATGAATTTTACTCAGTAGAAGAATACTTAGATCATAAACATGAAATCACACACGTACTTATACAACGCAATGCACATGCCATATCTCTCTTGCTTTTCTTTTTTGTTTCAACCAACCAATGGTGACTGAACATTTACTCACGCAAAGAATGAAGTTAGTTGAATATTACCATTCTACATAAATGTTTAACAATATATTATATAATTTAAAGGACTTGTCCAATATCTTTGTACCATTATGCATGAAAAAAGGATCATATGGATGCAATAAAACAAACAATAACACAAATGTATATTTGTGCCAAAATATCACAATGTACCAAACACGTTGATCAAAGCAGTGCTATGGCTTCTTACATAAACTTCAAATTATCTGTTATTTTATCACCATTTCTTAAACAGATTGAAATTCAATACATTATTACTTAGGGTAGTAGGGTAAAAAGTTATGCCAAATACTGTGAATATGTGTAACGCTCTAGCACAGGAATGAATTAATGTGAAAATAATGTGAGAAGGCTCATTATTTTAGAAGATATCTATAAGTAGTTTATTCTAAAGTTCTGCTGTTTCTTTTTCTTTCCACATTATTTCAGCTTACACTTAACATCAATGAAATCTTTGATTAATGGGTCAGATACTATTTTTACAATACTACAATTTTGAAATTAAAATGAAATTATCATTGTTGATTTCAATTTAGAACTAATTAACAGTACTTTCTATATTTTTGATAAATATGGGTTCGATTTCAGCTTTGTCAGAGGAATATACTACAACCATTCCCATTCCAGTACACACATTGAGACGCCTCGCATCTCGGCTTTATAGTTTGGTATGATTTCATTAGCAATTCGTGTGTGTGTCTTATATGTGGGTTCCGGAACCTTTAAAAATATGTACATTTATATTTTTATACTGGAATTGTAAGCGTATATCAATGTATGTATTGGTTGCACATTTGATTGATTTCAAAGCGTTGGCAAGGCTGACTAGCGGTGTTAGAGAGGGGAAGGGGAGCGTATGTGTGCTAAGGTGCTGGCGAGTTAGTAATTGGGAAGGCTAGAAGCAAGCCAGGAGATCGGAGATGTTCATGATGTCTGGGGTTAACGTATGCTTGCTCTGTTCATTTGAATCTACATGTCTACGTGTAATCTGACGTATGACGGAGGAATCTAGGAACATTTGGTTGGATTTAAATTGGGGCAGCTGTTATGTGTTTGGTCACTGCTGCTGATATCGAGCAAGGTAGTTTCTCGCTGGGGAAACCTTCAAGGACGATTGTGAGCTGTTCTTCGCCATAGGAGAGGCCTGTTGCCTTGGGAAGACCGAGTTGCTGTCGATACGCATCGGAGCTGTGCGCTCTTCTCTCAGCGAGGTCTGCAAGAGGCGCCCACGGTCGACGCCGCGGCTGCGAGGCGGTCGAACTGGGGAGTGTGGCCGGCGCTGAGCTAGGGCGCCCGTCAGCTCGCGGGCCGTCAGGTGATATGACACGCCGGCAAAAAAATGTACCAGGTAGGCGTTGAACAGATGCATTTAGTCACTGTATTATTCACCAGAAAATTAAGCGCTCCGCAAATATCTCGCTCTGCCAGGTCTCCGTCAGGCAGATGCGTCTAGCCTGTAAACTGTTTTGCAATGCTGCTGAGGCTACCACGTCATTGTATAGAGTTTGGTGACTTGCCTGATTCAGAAAGCGATATTGTGTACTCATGAAAAATATCCGAGTTGCTGTATTCAAATTAGCGCCCGCATTAAAGTAGTGTTTTGTTTGAACTTTGTGTATCTTTGTGTTGGCGAACTCCTCCAAAGTATACTTCGACAATATGAGGGGTTGCCTGTCCCAGATTGATCTAAGATGGTTAGGAGAGTTATGTTGCATATAGAGGGTGAGGCAAACGTAATGTCACCCTTTCCCTCAGGACAGGGGACCATCTCACGGCTGCGCCACTCTGCTCTTTGGAGCTGTTTGTTCGCTTGTTTGAAATTGTGTTCCAGTGTTAGGATGACCAGCTGGATTTACCGTATCGGCAAAGATGCGCTCAAAACGAGTTTGGCCGCCGCGGGTGTTCCGGTCGAGGAAAGCAAGAACATTGACGACCTCAGGCATGAAATGGCAGAAGTGGTAAAGAATCCGTCAAGGGCCGGTACATCCTCCGAGGGAGAAGCAGGTCAGATAAATTATCAAAGTGTGACATAATTTCAATATAAGGTGGCCCATTCTTCCTTGAGCGTGGTAAATTTTCTAACTAGTGCGAAAGAGGAAGTATTGTTGAAGTTTTGTTTAGAAGTGGATAGAGTGGTTCAAACTAATGTTTTTCCGGATAACCTTACGTTATCGCAATCTTTAGTATGCAAATGTTCTGGGTTAAGTTTGAATAATATATTGGAAGGTATAAAGGAAAAGGAAGAGTGGATCCGTGTGAAGCATAATTTGTGGGCTCAGTTATGTCCGAGGCATGCTAAAGTGGAGCTGGTAAAGAAATACGTGGAACGTTTTGAAAGACCCGGCGAGAGGGTATTGGAGTATGTTCAGTGTGTGAAGGACTGCATGAGCACCTTAGGTATTGAATATTCAGAGAATGAAACTGTTAAAATTCTGAATGATAATATATCCCCTGGGATAAGGAATCATAGTGTAGAGTATGCTATTCCAACTAATTTGGAAGAATTTAAAGTGTGGGCCGTTGAGGTCGATAACCGCGCTTACATGGCGTCAATGTATGCCCGTGAATTACGGGAGATGAGTGGGAGAATGGGCGCTGTGTCACCTGGAGTGCGTGGGGATAGGCCAGCCGCCAAGTGGACATGTTACCGTTGCGGTTCAGTGGGGCATTTGGCCCGGGCCTGTGTTAAGATAGTAGGCACGACTTGCAACTAGTGCGGGAAGGCGGGTCATTCTGCGTGACAATGTCGAAGCAGGTTAAGTGACGTGAAATGTTATGGTTGTGGTGATAAAAGTCATGTTAAGCGTGATTGCCTTAAGGAACAGAAGGAGGGAACAACGGCGAATGAGGGCGTGGCAATGTTAGGTTCAAAAAATTGTGGGGATAAGAAATTAATATTACCGGTGTTGGTTAGAGGTGAAAATAAAGAGGCGTTGGTGGATACGGGGGCTGTAAGTTGCTTTGTCAGTGAAGCTGAGGTGAGTAGGTTGATAGCCCTTTTTCCCCGAGTTGCAAAATCAGCTTACGGCGGGGAATGGAATCACGTTGTACGTAGCTAATGGTATTGCTTGTAGAGTCAGAGAGTAAATAAAGCTGCACTTTAAAATTAATGGGTACTTCTGGACAAAAAGATTTTGTATAATCACTGGATTAATTAGCCCTATGATTTTGGGGTTGGAGTTTTCATCAGAAACTAAGGCGACGATCAATTTTCGGGAGAAAATATTAACATTTGGATTTGACCTGCTAAGGGAAGGAGTGAAGCTACGTGGGGTAAATATTGAGGGAGTGTGGCAATATAGAGAACTGTGATGTATTTGTATCAGAGCCGCTTAGGATAAATATAGAGGGGCTATTAAGAGAATATTCTGATGTAATTACCAAGGAAGTAGGTTGTTGTGACCATTATCCGTAAGAGATAAAGTTGACCAGTGAAGAGCCGATTAGGCTGCGCCCTTATCAGTGTGCACCGCCAAAATTGCAGGAGTTTAGGAAAATAGTTAGGGAATTAAAGGAAAAGGGAATAATTAGAGAATCGCAGTCAGACTTTGCATCGCCCGCTTTCCTGATTTGGAAGAAAAAACCGGGACAGTACCGCCTAGTTGCGGATTATTGTCTAATTTATCAGCAAGTATATGTCGACCCGTTCCCGGCGCCTAATGTAGAAACGGTGTTCCAACACCTGGGAAGAGCCTCTGTATATTCTGTAATTGATTTGAACGCTGTGTTCCACCAATGTGTTCTTGTGGAACACAGTAAGAGATATTTGGCCTTCGTAACGGCCTGGGGGCATTTCAAATGGAACAGAGTCCCTTTTGGAGTTAATTTCGGAGGGCAGTGCTTGTCTAGGATATTACATAAAGCGTTTGAAGCTATTCACTAGAAGTTTGTTATTTTGTTTATGGATGACATATATGTCTATTAAAAAAATGTAGAAGAGCACCTTGATCACTTAAAGGTAGTTTTAAGTAAGTTGCGAGAGTAGGGTTTACTGTGAACCCTGGGAAGGTGACTTGGGGAAAGACAGATATTAAATTTCTGGGGTTTGTGCTGTCAAAGGGAAAATTGTTAATGGATCCCAATAAGATTGCTCCCTTAGTGAACTTCCCTAGGCCTAAGAACTAAAGGGGGTTATGCGATTTATTGGCATGTTAGAGTATTTTTCACTGTTTATTAAAGATTACGCTAGTCTGTGCTCGCCCTTGAGTAGTCTAAAAAGAAAAAATGCGGGGTTCGTGTGGGGAGAGGAACAGGATAAGGCCTTTGATCAGCTAAAATATGCTATCTCACAACCGCCGGTGTTGACCTTACCAAATTTTGAGCTACGATTTATTCTGCAAGTGGACGCGTCGTCTACAGCATTGGGTGCGATGTTTCTACAAGACAAGGGTCAGGGGAACCAACCAGTAGCTTACGCGAGCTGAATGCTCACTATAGGAGAGAGAAATACTAGTACGTATGAAAAGGAGGCTTTGGCCTGTGTATGGGGAGTTGAGAAATTTTGTGTGTATTTGGAGCATCGGGAGTTTGACATGATTAGTGATAACCAAGCTCTCATGTGGCTATACTCCCATCCGAAGCAAGTAGGCAAAATAGGGAGATGGGTGGCTCAATTGAATACTTATCGTTTCAAATTTCACCATATTAAAGGAAAAGATAACGCTGTTGCGGATTGTTTGTCGCGAATGTTTAATCTGGAAGATTACGAGGCGGGTGATGTTTCGTCAGAAGAGAAGGGAAATGGATGTGTAAAGGAAGAATGCAGGGTGTTGAGAGAACTGGGTCGTAAGATTTTCGTTGTTAACAGCACGTGGGAAGTGTCATGTATTGGGGGGATGGATGATGAGGATTGGGGTGAAATAAAGGTAGTCCAAGCTCAAAATGATTTAGGTCTGGCGAGTATATTTGTACCATTGGCCCTTTTCGAAAATAGTGGTAGAAGGCACCCAACCAGGGCGGAAGTGAATGAATTAAGGAAGGATGAGTTTATGGCGCGAGAATCGGTCGCCCTAGTTAATGGTATACCAGAAGTTTTTGTAGAATTGGAGCAATGGCAAGCGGAGGATGAATTATGCAAAAGGCTAAAAGATAAAGTACGTAATGGGGAGGATAACAGATTTGAAGTGAAACAAGGCTTATTATATCATGTAGGTGGGGGGGAAAAAAGAGTCTTTGTACCCCGAAGGGTAAAAGAGATGATTATTTCTTATTACCATGATTCGGCAGGAGGAGGGCACATGGGAGTAGTGAAGACGCAACCGGCTATACGTAAGGTATTCTACTGGTTTGGAATGGATAAGGAAATCTCGGGACATGTGAAGAAGTGTAAATAATGCCAGTTGGTTAAGTAGCCTCCTAATAGCAAGGTAGGGGCTCATGCCGGTAAAGTTCCAGAAAGGCCTTGGGAGAGTGTTTATGTGGACGTGTTTGGGCCTCTTCCCCGATCAATTTTAGGAAATAATTGCCTTTTGATAATAATTGATGGATTAAGTACATTTATGATTATAATTCCTATGCGTTACATGAAGGCCGTAAATATTGTGCGTTCTTTAGCGGACAGGGTATGGAAAATATTCGGTGGGACCGAGCAAATTGTCTCGGACAATGCAACATACTTCAATTCCCGGGCGTTTAATGACATGTGTTTTCAGTGGGGGATAAAGCACGTGAACACCAGCCCTTATTAACCGTGCCCGAACTTGGTCGAACGTGTAAATAAAAATGTGAAAGTAGCCCTGAGTATTTTTCATCACCGCGAACATCGTAAATGGGATGAACATCTGAACGAGCTGAATTTGGCGTTTAATTCGGTACGTCACTCAACCACTGGGTTTTCGCCAATTAGAGTGCTGCTTGGGAGAGAGCTCCCTTAACCTTTGTTAAACATTTGGGGTATCCCTGCTGACGTTGTTAAAACGGTAAACCAAGCTGAAATGGAGAGTAAATGGGATGTGGTGTATGAAAATCTATGTAAAGCTATTAAGTAAATTGCAAAGAAATATAATAAAGACAGACTGCCTAATATGTATAAAGTAGGAGACCTTGTCATGTGTCGACAAGTGGTACTTCGTAATAAGGCAGAATATATATCTTCTAAATTGGCTATGGCCTACGCTGGCCCCTATAAAATATTGAAATTTTTGGGTCCTGTCTCTGTTTTGTTAGGTGATGTAAAGGCTAAATATGTAACTCGTAAGGCTCATTTGAACCAGCTTAAGCTTTATTGTCAATAATTTATGCCAGGATGTACAATCTTGAATGAAGTGGCTTTGATTTTTATATGTAAGTGATTGGGAGGACACTGTATTAGAGAGTACAGGAAGAAATGTAAGAGTATAGCGTTTGAAGAAGTCTAGTCTAATAAGAATTTTTCCTTTCTTTGTATGTTGAGACTCTTATCTGATGCTATTATGTGTCTTTCCGATCTTCTGTTTCCTTAAATTCTATTCTTTTATCTGTTTCTGAGGGGGGATCTCTGTATGTGGAATGATGTGCTATTGTATTCTTTAGACTATACGGAACGATATGTGGACCATCAGCTAGGTTAGAGACTGGAAAAATACTCTTTAAGTGTTTTGTGGATGGTGAGGTCTGAACTGAGTGACTAGAGAATATTTAAAATATCTAGTAATATTTTTAATTGTTTTGAAGGGGGTAGTTGAGACGCCTCGCGTCTCGGCTTTATAGTTTGGTATGATATCATTAGAGTTTTGTATGTGTGTCTTATATATGGGTTCCGGAACCTTTAAAAATATGTATATTTATAATTTAAATTGGAATTGTAAGCGTATATCTATGTTTTATTGGTTGCATATTTCATTGATTTTAAAGCTGTTGTACGCATTAGCCGCACGGAGCGTTGGCGAGACGGGCTAGCGGTGTTTGGAGAGGGGAAGGGGGTGTGTGTGTGTTTGCGCGGAGGCGCCGGCGAGTTAGTAATTGGGAAGGCTAGAAAGCGAGCCAGGTGATCGGAGATGTTTGTGACGTCTGGGGTTAACGTATGCTTGCTCTGTTCATTTGAATCTACATGTGTACGTGTATTATGACATATGACAGAGGAATCTAGGAACATTTGGTTGGATTTAAATTGTGGGAGCTGTTATGTGTTTGGTCGCTGCTGCTGATATCGAGCAAGGTGGTTTCTCACTGGGGAAACCTTCAAGGACGATTGTGAGCTGTTCTTCGCCATAGGAGAGGCCTGTTGCCTTTGGGAAGGCCGAGTTGCTGTCGAAACGCATCGGAGCTGTGTGTTCTTCTCTCGGCGAGGTCCGCAAGAGGCGCCCACGGTCGACCAGGTAGGCATTGAACAGATGCATTTAGTCGCTATATTATTCACCAGAAAATTAAGCGCTCTGCAAATATCTCGCTCTGCCAGGTCTCCGTCAGGCAGATGCGTCTAGCCTGTAAACTGTTTTGCAATGCTGCTGAGGCTACCATGTCACTGTATAGAGTTTGGTGACTTACCTGATTCAGAAAGCAATATTGTGTACTCACGAAGAATGTCCGAGTTGCTGTATTCAAATTAACGCCAGCATTAAAGTAGTGTTTTATTTGAACTTTGTGCATCTTTGTGTTGGCGAACTCCTCCAAAGTATACTTCGACAATCTGAGGTGCTACCCGTCCCAGATCAATCTAAGATGGTTAGGAGAGTTATGTTGCATACAGAGGGTGAGGCAAACGTAACGTCACTCTTTCCCTCAGGACAGGGGAGCGTCTTAACATTAACACTTTTCAGTGTCTGGTTTTTCTCTGAATTGCTGGATATTTGCGCCTTTCCTTAACCTCATCAATGCACACTCAGCAAACACACAGTATCTGTTTTGCCACAGTGTTACTAAACAAAACCTACTTGTTTGGGACTTCTCCATCAACCATATAAGTTTGGGGATAGAATTTTTGAACAAAAGGTATATATGGCTGGCCAATACATGGATGTACATGTATCCAAAAGTGTTGCATGCGCATTTCAAACACCCCCATGAATACACACGTATTCATACATAAACATAGGTACCGGTATACTGACAGTAAAACATCTCTTTCTGCACTGCATTCAATAATCTTTGCATGATACTCAAAACACATACTAAACAATTATGTTACACTGCTAAGTTATAATTTAAGAGTTAACACCTGAAGGTCTTAAAATTATTATGATACTTTGCTGTAGATATTTTAGAAGCAAACCTTTCATACTGCATTAATGCTGTAAAATTATTACACATATAAATTCTCAAAAGCTATTTTACCTGTAATGTCTGCCCATTCTGGTGACGCAAATGAGTATTTTCCTTCCATAATATTTCGTAGCATAACCATTTGTTTGCGATGCCAAAATGGTGGACAACCAACAAGTCTGTAAAGCGAGTACGAAAATGATACTAATTTATTTATTTAGTACTACTTTTACATGATGAAGTTAAGGCATGCACCATTTCTTAAATAAGTCTACGGAGTTAAAAACTATTTAAAATATACATAACAATTACTACCTGTACAAAAATAATTTACTATCAAAAAATAAAAAAGTAAACACTGTAAGAGCAAAATTTCCAGTTGCACCGAATAAGCTTTTAGTCAATGATACTACGTTTAATTTTTTTATAATTACTACAAATTAGTACAAGAACATTATTCTTGCGACTTCTGCATAAAAGGTAATTTTACGGTTATAATTTTTATTAAACCAAAATTACAGTCTACTTAATGTAACTAGTTAAAATTATAGAATACACACAAATTATGTAGTGAAAAATAGCTACAGAAACTAAAATATTGTTTACTGATGTACACATTGAAACACAAGCTTCAAATTATATGGAAAGTTTAGTATGGGGGAGTTGGAAATTGAAATGGTGATTAGGGGGTTGAAGGGTGGTAAGGCAGTGGGACCAGATGGAGTAAGAAATGATGCACTTAAGTTTGGTGAGAGAGAGTTGGCTAGATATCTGAAAAAGTTGTTTGGTAGGTCATTGGAGAAGGGAAAATTGCCCCAAGAATGTAAGAAAGCTCTGGTGGTCCCAATACACAAGCAGGTGTAGGATAAGGGAAGGCCTGGCAGCTACAGACCAGTGAGTCTAACATAAAATACAGGAAAGGTAAGGGAGAGATTGGTAATTAAGTACAGTGAACCCTCGATAATTTGGACCTCCATGTCCCAGACTTTGGATAACTCGGACAGAATTAAAAAAAAATTATAATAATATTTACTTAATTATTTCTTGGTTAAAAGACATACAAAAATCATTTCAGCTGGATTTAAATCCATTACATTATATTTTAGAACAGTATTAAACTTTATAACATAGTCGTCCATCGCTGCTTAGCCTTTAATAATCCCACAGAAATATCTGGCAAGTTTCGTGGGGGTAAAATGTTGCTAGCGAGGCGTGCACGCGCGAGTAAAGATGCAACGCAGCAGGCAGACCTCTCACTCCTTTATCTTTCCTCCCTCTTCGCTCAGCGAGCCAGGCACGCACGTGTGTCGTAAACAAACATTTCAGTGTGATGCTTATGAAATGGCGGTAACTACGGGTTACAATGACATATAAACGGAAAATTATTTTGTTCTGTTATGTGCAATGAATTCAGGGTTGCAAAACAAAATTGTTCCTGACATAAAAAAAAATTTTAAATCATTGCTTCGTATTGCGATGTAGAAATATTGGTGAGAGGGTTTCACACCCATATAACAACGATGTTTTCAAGAGCCGATGTGGGTGGTGAAAGAACAACACAACATCTATGCCCGAGCCGGGATTCAAACCCAAGGCCTCTCGCACAGTACACCGATGCCTGACTACGCTATGGAGGCTGGCGTGATGTAGAAAAAATCGTGACTTAAAAAAAAGGGGGGGGGGGGCACAAAGGAAAATTTGCCCCGGGCGTCACATTCTCGCATTTGATTAAAAAATAAAAGAGTTATTATTTAAGATGAATGGGCTTTTATACAGTTCCTAATAAACCTTGGCGGTTGCTGTGAAATGTATTTAAAAGTGTAAGTGCTAATGAAGACGTCATTGATGTCCACTGCCGAGGTCATGTCATAATGTCAGAAGTGTGAATGCCTACAAGCGCACAGTATCATCACTACAATAAAAAAAGAGAGGGGAGAGGCTCAGATTTACGTTGCCCCGGGCCTCATTAGATATTCTAATGATGTGACCCTGGGAAAAACTATTTCTCGTAGAAACATTTGAAATGATTGAATGATACAAATCTGGAACAGACAGTAAACAGATGGTACATTCAGTAGAGATCACGAGTGGTTGTTGTGAGAGGTGTAGAACTGCAAGATACAGCTGAAAACAAAGCACATTTAACTAAGCAAAACAGTAATTTAGACAGTTGTCCAATACATTGCAATCCATGGTCTTAAATGCACTGTTTGTAACATTTTTGTGCATTGCTTTTGGTTGTTTTTGCAACCATTTAACTCTGTAGAACATGATTAAAATTTTATTGTATATAATATGACAATTTGTGTAAGAATAAGGCTGTAAATTACATTTTCTATGATGAAATTTACATACATAAAATTGAATTTTAAAATTCGTAGTGTTAAAATGTGTTCACATACGTTTGTACAGTGACCGAGGATTGTTAATTACAGTACTGTTTTTATAAGTGTGTACGAGGAAAATTATTTTTGTACTTTTGGAACTTTGTAGGAGGGTAGAGTAACTATCAGGCTAGTAGCTGGCTGCTGCCCCAATGCTGTGACATATGGACGTACCGTATTTTTCAATATAAACATCTTGTGTGAGATGCCTGTGGTCAAGTGCGGTGTTTGTATTGCTGTTGTGATGAGACTGTACCAGTTGACCTTAACTACTTCCCCTCGCAACCTCCCTAGCTTATCTCCAACGATCATTTCTTATCTCTCTCATACGTGCACGCACATTGGCTGTCACGAGCCAGAAGAAAACTTTTACGTGATAGAAGGGTGCCTTGGTGCCAGCTTCTAGCACAGAGATAAAAAAAGGATCAGCTAGAAGTAGCATAAAAAATAAATAAAGATCTGACTGCCCACATTGTTTGACATTCTTTTATTGTCCTCCACATTAGCGTTAATTATCCCACTGCACGGCGGCCCTCCCGTAACTTGATACGATAGTTACGTACAAAACAGTATTTATTGCAGCCTCTTTTGCTTGTAGAAATGATAGTGTACTAATTTCTTTGCGTTTCTTGTGATTACTGACCGATTACCCCACCTCCCCGGACGCCCCTCGATAACATGGACAAATCGTAACTCGGACAGCTTCTTCCCCCTTTTAGTCAGAGTTATCGAGGGTTCACTGTATACAGTTAAGGTTATGGATGAGAAGAATTGGCTGCAGGTATACCAACACAGTTTCAGGAAGGGTTTTTCTTGTGAGACTCAGCTGGCAAGGTTCTTAAGAGGATTTAGTACAGGCAGTGGATGAAGGGAAGCAGATTGATGACTGCTTCACTGATTTTGAAAAGGCCTTCGACAATGTGCCCCACTTTATTTTGATCAGAAAACTATACGAACTTCTGAAAGATAGGTGAGAGGTGAAATGGATTGGTGACTTCCTCCAAGGATGGAGGCAGAGGGTGAAAGTTGGGGAGTCTTTGTCAGCGGAAGGCTAGGTGACATCAGGGGTGCCACAGGGAAGTATGCTCGGTCCGATATTGTTCATCATTATGGCGAATGATATGGGTATTGGAATTAGGGGCAAAATAAGATTGATTGCTGAGGATTGTGTTTTATACTTAATGGTAGGCAGTGGGGTTGACTCGCAGGTAGAAATTGACAGGTTGTTTTCGTGGACTGTGGAAAACAAGATGAAGATCAATGTTCATAAGACTAAGTCAGTAACGTTTACTAGGAAGAGCCATTTACAGATGGTATGGGCAAGAGATAGAGGATGCTGCACAGTATAAGTATCTAAGGGTTGTGCAGCAGAGTGACCTTAGGAGGACAAAACAGGTGGAGAGGGTGGTTAAAAAAGGGAGAAGAGCTTTAGGTTTGTTGGGAAGGATATTGAATGGGGCTAGCTCCGAAGCGAAGGAAAAGGCATACTGTACAATGTTGCGGCCTATGCTGGAGTATGCTGCTGCATTGTGGGACCCGAACATGGAAGTTGAAGTGCAGGAGATGGAAAAGGTGCAGAGAAGGGCAAAGAGATGGATGAAGGGTAGGTGGAGAGGACAGGTTCAGGATGGAGAGGAAAAGGTAATTATAGGCCATCTGTGATAATGAAGGCAATGGGATCGAGTACATTGAAGGACAGAAAGAGGGTTGAAAGACTGGTCAAGATGTACGGATTTGTGAATGGAGAGGGAGGATGAGGAGGGTTACATTGTCACCCAACTAAGGGAAGGTATAGAAGGAGAGGAAGCAACAGCCAGAAAATTGAAAGGGTGTGGAGGAGAACGGAGCAGGGTAGGCAGTCTATGCTTGTGAGGTTGGTGAGGAAGTGGAACGTTTAGCTGGATGACTTGGTGACGGTGAGGGAAGTTCGTAGGTTCAGAGATGTCTAGAGAGGTAGGAATGTGTGATCTCGCCACCGTGTGGCAGTACAATTGTAAGTATTTACTTATTAAAAACAAGAATGCTATATTTACAAATTAAACACTAGCACAAGAAATTTCAAATTGTGACTGTTACATAAAAAATAATAATCATTGTGTTTTTAAAACACCACTACTGAAGTATTTCCTACTTCATCTGGGAGCTTACCCCAAGCTTTTGACACACGTATTATTAAGGCCTCAGAAAGTATTTCTGTTCAACAATACATTATCAGTATCATTATAAACAACATGCTCTAGTTTTGCACCATGTTTACTTCTTATTTCCAAAAAATTTGAATGTGAATAGTCCGGTTGGTTCGAATAAATTGTCCTATGATGCGATAAAAAGGATTTTAAAGTGTTCCTATCCTTTAGACGCAGACAATTACGCATCTTGAAATTATGTGGTACGCTGTCTCATTGCTTTGAATTGAAAATAACAGCAAATGCAATTATTATCTATTAATTGCAGCCAATATTGCAAATTATCATTTAAAATCAGTAAATACTATAATTCAATAAATAAAATAGTGAATAAATGGTGTCTGGACTAGCATCTCTTAGAAGTTTTCTGAGTAAAACAATTTACTTTCTGTAAAGACTACAGGGAGCTGTTTTTTTTTTGTATACGAGTATCCATTAACATGACAGTCAGTCAATGTCTTGTCTTGAAAACACAAAAGTTACAACTTTTATCATAACATGGTTATTTAATTCTTCAAATTAATTTTGATGGTAGTAACATTTATATTTAGTTTTAGAATTGCTTGAAATTATTTTCAACCAAAAATAATCTTCGGTAATATTTGTTTTTTTTTTTTTTTTTTTTTTTTTTTTTTTTTTTTTTTTTTTTTTTTTTTTTTTTTTTTTTTTTTTTTTTTTTTTTTTTTTTTTTCCCAGTTTGTTTAGGTATTACAAGAAGAACGTGGCAGATGTTGTCCTGCTTATCCTGACACTATGAATCCAGTTCAGGCCTATATATAATGTAATGGATATCGTAAATATATTCTCTGTGTTCAAGTATCTATGTATACAGTTTTCACGGAAAATTGTTAAATGGCATACAAATTGATTTGCTGCAGTGCCATTTAGTGGCCAGTTGTAGCAAAATGGATATTGCTAAAATATTCTCTGTCTCCAAATATCTATGTATACCAATTTTCATGGTGATGAGTTGAACGGCACAGAAATTGATGAGCTACAGCAGCATCTAGTGGCGTGTTGGCAATTTACAGTAAAATGGATAGCACGAAAAAGTCTTACATTAAAAAATACGTATGTGTGTCAATGTTCATTGTGATTGGATAACAGTGTAGAAGTCTACTGATCTTGTACGTACATACATACAATTGGACATATACATCATACACACACCTATGTGTCTGTGCCTGTGCCTGTGTTTGTGTCTGTGCCAGTGTTTGTGTTTGTCTCTGTGTCTGTGCCTGTGCGTGTGTGTCTGTTACTGGTAATGGTTACAAACTGTTCACGAATGTTTAGGAACAGTAGGCTTAATTTTAAGATATAATTTCCATTACTACAGTCTGGGAAAACCATTATTTGGTTCTGTTTTTGTTGGAATGGCCTTCATGTGTCACACAATGTCATTATTGGAACAATGCCCATGGTTGGAAATACTTTATGGTTTTTAAGAACTAAAAATAACTAAATTTAAATTATTTCTCTTAGTGCAAGAGGCCATTAGGACAATAAAATGTATGTAATTGGCAAGTATTTGTACATTTTTTAGTCACTAGAAATAGGTTGAGCACACTGTTTTCAGAACTTAACGTCATCTTAGGCCATAATGAGTGTATTGAGATATAGTAAGAGCGCAACTTGGTTGTAAAACATCACTGACATAAAGAAATAGCCGAAATTTTAATTCTACTTCAACTTCCATTTGTAATGCCTAAAAATTCAACAAAGTTTCTCATCAAGTGTTCTTTCATTTACATATTACCCAGTAGATGGGATAAAGCAATGTGAATTGTAGTTGTTGTTACCTATGTCTGTCGCAGTCACGGAGCAGTGGCAATGTACAATTCGTTGCTGTTACCATATCACTGAAAAATTTGTTCAAGGTTTTCATCTTACGGACGAACCATACCCAAGAGAGTTTCTTCAGTTATACACTTCAGTCATCAGTAAGATCATTCCAGATCATCTGTGTGTGTGATATGTGTTACACCTAGCATGGGAACATCTTACCAGTTAAAAATCAATGAAAAACATTTTTTTTATTTTGTATCATTGCCATTATGTATCTTTTACAATGTGTTTCACTTAATTTGTCTGATATAACTTCCTAAATTTTTCCTAATTCAATTTAAAATAAATGACATGAAACTAAAAAAACTAAAATATAGTTGGATTTAAAACTTTGTTTTATATGTTTTGAGAAAACTTAAAACATGGAATGGGCACTTGCATTATTGTTAGAAAACTTCAACAAACTGCAAAGAAAATTTAAAAAAATAGATAAATGTACAGAATTGAGCAGCAAATTTACAAATTAATTGAGAAAAAACTAAATTTTCAGGATGGTTATAAACATGACTGAACAATGTAAATATAGGGCCATTAAAAAAGTACAGCTGTTCAAAATGTTCCTGACGTTTTTTAATAGAAACAGTTTAATAAACTACTTGAAAAACAATTCACAAGCAGATGAATTAGATATCACTACCTACTATTACGTAACTGCCTTTACACGACAATGAAAATGATTATGCAGAATGGCACGGACACCACAACGCACTGTTATGATGTGAAGTTTTGTTACAGCACCAAGCAAACAGTCAGGAGATGACCACTACATAGTCTCCCACAATATTCAGCAATTATTCTAAGTAGGATTCTAAGTGCACACATCATTTCTCCATCTAAAATCATCCTAATGTGTTATAGAAATGATATTGAGTGACCCTTGGGCAACACACATCCTAACTCTTGTCCAAAGAATGTTTATTGATGGTGTATTACCTTCATGTAGGCAGTGAAATTATTGTATGTGATTTGCCTGCATGTTCCTATATGATTTGCTAGTGAAGGATGATGGCATATATGACGGGATGCACTTCATCACATGCAAGTGTCTTCATACAATATACCAACACTGGCATATTACTCCATTCCAACACAACAGTTGTATGCTTGATGACCTTACCATTTTGTTTACAATCATTTTTATTAGGCATACCTTGACTATCAAAATATATAGTTTTAATTTAGCTTTCAAATAAAATATGTTAGTAAGGAATTTGATGTGTTGCATGTTAGCCATTATCCTCTTTAGAGAAACGTGGCGGTGGTGGTGGTGGTGGTGGCGGTGGTGGTGGCGGTGGCGGTGGCGGTGGCGGTGGCGGTGGTGGCGGTGGCGGTGGTGATTGTTCTTATAGTAAAATTATTACTTATTTACATAATAATAACCATTTAAACAATAATAATGTATTTGAACATCAAAATACACACAAAGCATTACTATAGAAAAATATTACCACATCGCTAAACTAAAATTGTTGGCCAGGAAATTTTCCTCACCCAATCACACCACACAGCAGAACTTGTTTAGTTCAAATCTAAAAAAAAAACAGAAAAACCAGTTTGATTTAACAAAAAAACTTTTATGAAGAAAAAAATTAAGTAGGAACTAAAACCCTTCCCAACTAGCACCATCTCCTCGCAGTCATCTTCTTGATTTTTATCTTGAATGCTGGCTTTATTTCTCAGCCAGAGAAAATTCTACTTTCCTGAAAACTCTTTTGGACGGCAAGGATTTCAACAAATAATAAAATTTTATATTTGGTTTGCCCTACTTTTTTATCTGGTTTTGCAGGCCATTTTCCAAGCGTTTCGCTGTCACCTAAGCTTCTTTTAGTGGCTTTATATTCTAAAGGTATGGATTTTACATAAACATCAATGATTAACTGATTTCCTATCAATATAAACTGAAATTTTTCAGAACAATTTGTATTTAATTCTAACAAATGTGTTACCCAATATGGATTAAGCTTGTATCCAATACAGCACTCTCTTTAAAAAGTCACAGTTTTGTCTGGAGTGTAACTGAAAGACAATCCAATTTTGCAGAAACTAAAAATGTTTTTGGTTACTTCTGAAGAATCAATAGGCCAGTCATTGGTTGTTCGCACATCAGCATCACTACCTTTGCTACACACAGACTTGAAAATTATCTTATTCCTGCCGTTGAACCCTTTCAGTTATCCAGTGATGGTTTTAAAGTCATATTTAACCTAAATGACTTGGAAAATATTCAGTCTTAGCTCAGATGAGTGAAGCACTTTGATGAATTTTATGGTCCTGAGTTTGCTTAAACAATTTTTTAACACAGATTTTCCCTTTCTGATTTTCTAGTTCCCTTGTCATTTTGTTATCTTACCCACTTAAATTTACTGTGTTCAACATTTAGTCTTTGTTCTTCAGGTAAGTAGACATAGTGTATGGTAAAATCACAAATTATTAAGAATTTCAGAATTTTCATCTGTCCCTTTCTCACTTCTTTGAAAAGACTTGTAAGTTGTATGTGCAGGTTTAGTGACATGATTCTAACAAGTTACGCACAAAGTTAGACAAAATCAAAAGGTAAACCTCATAGCGGCTATAGAAAGCACATCCTTCTTTCGCCAGGAATGTTAGCAGGCTGGCAAGGAAAGATAAAATTAGCGACATAGGTATTCAACTGAGTAAACGGACGATAAGCAGATTAGGATGACCGGTACCTGGACATCCCTTATCACTGTTACCTACTGCTACTTGGATCTTGATATGGATGCATATACAAAACAAGTTTCTTCTGCTGAAATTCTGCATTTTTTACTACACATTCTGGGCACTTTACTTCAAACTATCAAAGAAAATTAGAACCACAAACTGTATTTTTCTAAACGCATTAAATAGGAAATTAAAAGTATCACCACAAACATTTTTACTCTACACAATTTTAGGGCACAGAAATTTGAATAAAACAAGTTCTTCTGCATGACTGACCCAGTAAGATTTTGTGATTCTCATGCATGGAAAAACATATGAAAGCATTATCAAATTAATCACATTTTGGTAGTTTAAGGATTTTGGTAGTGAAATCAACTCTATCCAGACCATCTTGTAAGAAATTCTTAAATTTCATAAAAATATACATACACATAATAATAATTTTCTTAACTTCAAAACAAATGTATTGTTTGTAAACATTACGATAAGTAACATCTACACAGAAAATTAACTGGTAATGGCTACAATTTAAAAAAAAGCAACAAGTGCCTATTCCAAAAGAAACTAAGAAGAATTTGCGTACACCTACATAGCATTAACTACGTCACTACCATAAATATAATGTCAAGTAATATAAAACCTAGTTAATCTGTGATGCGCTAATTCAGGAATCGGGTAATTCAGGACTATTTTAGAAGTGTCAAAAATACATGCCTAAAGTATAAAATGACAGTGCTCATAAATAGCAGCGTATGGGCCGGCAAACATGCTCTGTAAGCCAACAGTCTTTTATGTTTTCCTTGTGGATTTGAAGAAAGGAGAATGATGTGGGTTGAAAGAACGACAATATGGGGACAAAAGAATATGTAAGAGATGCGAAGAAGGGAGCAAAATTGGTTTGTAAGGGAGGGCAGCAGCAGCCAATCTGGTGGTTGTGTTAAGGAGAAGTATTCATGACTGTGAAATGAAACAGGAGTGGTGATAGTTGACTGGTCGTGTGCACACTCGGCTAGTGTTTTCTTTTGAAGTGCACTTTTACTGTCTACAGTTGCCACACCAGACCCAGCTGGCCCCTTGCTCTATTTCCATGTACTTTACTGTTAATTCTTCAGCCATTGTGACACCGCCAACACTTTCTTCCACCTTAAAACCTCAACCCTCTACCTATTCCAAGCATGTCCATTTCTCTAAAAATAAAATAGCACCTATTTACATGTGACAAGGTTCAGTATTCCTGTAGTTATGTACAGTCATTGTTCTTTAAACTTCAACTTGCATTTTCTGCTTTGGCTTATTGATAAATATTTATAATTACGACTTTATATCAGAACATTTACTGTGACTTTAATTACAATGATTAATAACAACCAATGAAGAATCAGGAACATTTGATTTTTGACGTAATGTTTTAATGAGAAGAGTAGCTAAAGGAAAACTTGGTATTTCGCTACCAAGTACGAGATCAACATTAATATTGTCACGAAGCATTTTTTTTTTGTTTTGCCTTTTAGTTTTCATTTCCTTTTTTTATTAGGACTCGTGTGTTAACTTTACTTTTTTTCTTAAGTAATAGGGACTTTGAGGGCTGTTGATAAATTGAAAGAGTATAGTAGCTGGTCCACGCATCTAAATTTAGATATGGCTCAGTGCCGCACAGTGTTTTTTTTTTCGTTCCCGTCACGTTAGTTTCCAGCGAAGGCGGGATAGCAAACATGTGGTCGCTTCACTGTAATTCACTCATAACAACAGCTGTAGAAATGCGCAGTCAGTAGACACGTGTTGTGCGCTGCGAATGTATTTCTCCCTGGGTTAGCACACATAGGAATGTCTGAAATGTGCTGTGTTCGTAGGGCAATGCTCGTTTAGTATGACGTGATCCGGCCAGCTGCTAGTTTCCAAGACCAGTAGACTCCTTCCTCCCCCCCCCCCTATTTTTTTGGCCATCTTCCTACCTTCTCCTTTCCACCACCTCTCTTGTTTGTCGTGTCACTTCGTCACGATTGTCAGGAGTACCAATCCCTCTAGCTATCCCCTCCTCTCTCTGACTTTCTCAACTCCCCAGCGATACGTTTGTCACCCTTGCCTCCACAGGTATATTTGGCACAACTGTAAGTGCTTGTGTTGTTCCTACATCCTCCTTACAGTTGGCAGCCTTGTTTTACGTTCGTCTTTTGTACCCTGTAGAGTCCGTTGACCGCGTCAGGTGGCATGATGTTTTTGGAGAATTGTTTGTCGTCCGCAGGACCATATTTTTAAAGTACGAGTGTTTACAGAGAAGAGAGTTCAACTTCAGTGGTGATGGAGTGCAGATCGTAGAGTACCACGCCTTCGGCCGCAGGAGGACGGCCGCACCCTGGCTGAAAAATGTGACGTACAAACTTTAGTATTTGTTTATTATTCCACTTCATTAGTGTATAAGTATCTTGTAGTGACGTGAGTAGAGATTAGTCTTTCCAGTACAGTCAGTCGGTCCAGATGGTCTAGATGAGTTGTGGCGTCTTGACCACCAGCAGTGTTTAGGTATGTATGTATAGACAGGAGTAGTAGTAGTCATCATGTACTACTTCAACAATTAGCTTTCTTCTTCTAAATTATGTAGGCCTAGGCTATCACTTTGAGCTTTTTTTTCTTCTGTTCTCCCATTTTATTTCACTACAGTTTAAAGTTTTAATCTGAATTTAACTCACCTGTTTTCATTTAATTTTTTGACTAATTGTTTTATAATAGTTTGTCATGGCAGTAAGGGTTCCCTCGTAATATTTTAAATTCTGTATATGAAAGCAGTTGCCATGTCTATTCAAGTTCAGATAGAGACAAATTGTAATTTTATTTTAAATAAATATTTGTGTTGTGTCTGGAACACATTATATTTTACTTCTATTAACCCTTCTCTTTAATTTAATTATTTCCTTTTTTTGTGTCTATGATTCTAACGACATCTATATTTGCCCCGGTACAGCTCTCATAATTCTTGTGTTTGTTCAGTATTCTTTTGAAGCGAGTGTTTGATTTAACTAGAAAGTATTTCACGAGTTTATTTTTTTTATATAGTTGGTTGTTAGTAGTCTAGTCTGGGCAATCTCACCTAACCCAGCTACGCCCCCGTGACAATTAATTGGTGGAGTCTTGGGCATAAGGATCAAAGACGTGTACTTTACTTTCCTTTCTACTCACTTTCTCTTTTATTATTTTAGTTTACTAACTTCTCTTCGCCTCTTTTGTTCCTTGTTAGGATAATACTACTTGAGATGATGTTTGTGTTGAGTTTGTGCTGTGATTTGGCCTATGTAGTGCATGATTTATTTTGTTAGGGTAATTTGGATTGTTAGAGTAACTAGTTGTTGTTTTGGTGTAATGTAATAGTAAATAGGATTTTATGCAAAAGTGGCCCATAGACTATTGCATTGTTAAGCAGTAGTGTTTTCTTTTCTTTTTAGTGTGACTGCCTGGATAGTCAGACAAGTTGTTAGTTGTCACTGATATCAGTGCATGCGACAGTATTTAGTGAGGCATGGCCTTCAAAGGCTTTTGTATATAGCCTATGCATGTTAGGTACACTCTAAGATATGGTAGTTTATTTTGTTAAGCAGTAATTATTTTTGTTTTACAGACATAATGTTATTAGTGTTGCGATTGAGTATACATTCAGTTACACACTAAGTTAGTATAGGAACTGAAGTAAGTATAGTAGTTGGGTAACACAAGTTATAACATTTTGTTTATGTTTTGTGAACGAAAACTTAGAAGTCAGACCAAAGCTCTCAAGGAGTTGGAAATTCAAGTTTCATTTGGTAATTTTAGTCATGTGGATCAAGTTACAGATAAAAGCACTGCTGTAAACAGTGAAACAAGTGGTTTTGAACACAGTGAATCATCAGGGACTACTAGTAGTGATACAGGTACTCTGTTAGAATTTGAAACAGGATTAGACTCTGTAGACATGGAGGCTGGACGATACTTTATAGACCCAGGCTTTTACTATGGTAAGAGTACAGAGGATAGGAGGGAATATTTAAAGAATTTTAGTAGGGCAGCCGTAGTAAATGGCTGGGATGATAAGAAGTGTCTTACTTATCTTCTGAGTTTTCTTCGTGGTGCTGCAGCAAGGTGGTTTGACAGCCTTGGCACACAGGCAGAAAATTATACATCTTTTAAAGACATTAAAGATGCACTTAGAACAGCGTTCACTAGAATAGGTGAATGTGAAGATCTTGAGATCCGGTTACGTATACGAGTACAGGGTAATGAGGAATCTATTGAGGAATTTACCTATGACATAATTAGCATGTGTCATAAACTAGATCCTACTATGTCAGAAGAAAATAAGGTTAGGTATATTTAAGAGGTTCGAAGCCTGCTATAGTTGAGAAAGTTACCATGATGGAAAACAAAACTGTTACACAACTGATAGGAAACCTTCGGATATATTACGCTAGGAACAGGCATGTTTTAACTGGTGAATGGGGAAGATCTCGTTATAGTACACCTTCGCAGGTGGCCCAAGTAAGTACCCCAGTAGGCATGTCAGAAGTTGACAAGTTAAGTCAAACTGTAGAGAGGCTAAGTGTTCAATTGAAACACATGATGGGTCAGATGCAGAAGTTGAGACAACAAATGGTATCGGGAGGCTCTTCTTACCCCCCTCCTGACAGAGTACAGCATAGACATAATAATGACAGAGGTAGAGAACCACAGATAGGGAGTTCACAGTGGACACCTTCAAAGAGAATGGGTGACAGTACTGTCAGTAGACCTAGCAGAACAGCTGATGGAAAACCAATTTGTTTTGGCTACGGTGAAATAGGACACATTAGACAAGCATGCCAAACACATAATTGGCCTGAACTGAAAAGGATCGTAAAAATCAGGGAAACTGTTAAAGACGAACCATATTAGGGGTGATGGATCGTCAGATATTTTATGGGTGTCTATTTCATTAAAAACTGGAGTAATGAGTTTTTCTACGTTTTTGTTTGGCACCCCAACCCCTATTTATTTTGACAGTGGGGCAGCAGTCTCTTTGATAGACAATAGACTTGTACATAAAAAGTATTGGAAACAGGCTGAACCAAAAATGAATTCTGGTATTTCAGGACAACAGCACACTATCTCACATGTGATGCATTCACAATTCAAAATTGATAAATTTTTCTATACACACCCAGTAGGCATAGTGGCTGCTCCTGTGAATGGAGTTATACTTGGCTGCGATTTTCTCGCTAAGTATCAAGCACAGTTAGTTTTTGGAAAATTGATCAAAATTTTATGGTTTTGAACACTCCAACAAAGGCTAACAACAAAGTACCTACGGTAATTTCAGAAGTCAAAAATCCAACAAGTAACAATGAGAAAGTACCAACATTTGAAGCAGAAGTAGATCAAAATGTGGTAATAATACCTGAGACAAACCCTCTAGACATAAAGCTTGACAATGTTTGTTGTAAGGATAGGTTAGGCTACATAACAGTGAAAGAACAAGTACGATTGGCTCCACGTACACATCAGCTGATAGAGGTTGACACTGAAGGAAATCCCCTACCACCGCTTATTTTGATTAAACCTTTGGAACATGTCTACGATAAACAATCTGTATTGGTAGCAAACAGTGTAATGATGAGCAACCAGGTATCAAAAACGTGGGTCACTAATGTGGCTAATTATGATGTTACCCTATTAGGGAAAATGAAATTACGAACTTTGTATTCATGTAATGAGATTCAATGTTATACACCTGAACAAGATAAAACATTACCAGTTAGGAGCATGGGTAAACAAAACACATTCAATGAGTCCCAATTAGATATTAATCCTGTTTACCTCACGAGCAGAAACTTAAGCTAATGAATCTTCTTTTTAATTACAGGCATTGTTTTAGTTGGAATCCTAATGAAATAGGCCGTACTCACGATGAAGAAGTATTTTTAAATACAGGTGACGCCCAGCCAATCACCTCAGTTCCTTACAGAACATCACCAGGTGAACGTAAAGTAATTCACGATATTGTAGATGAACATATTCAGAATGGTATTGTGAGACCTTGTAGTATGAGTTGGTGCTCACCAGTGGTGATTGTTAGGAAGAAAGATGGTGGGTATCGCCTATGTGTAGACTACCGCCGCGTGAACAAGTTTTTAAAGGATAATAAGTACCCCTTGCCTCGAATAGACGATTTTCTTAGTTATTTGACAGGGGCTAAGTTCTTCAGCCACCTTGACATGAATTCTGGGTACCATTAACTTAGGGAAGTAGAGAAGATGAGGAAAAGACAGCTTTTATTACCCCTGAGGGCAGGGTTGGCTGGTTTAAACCACCATGGTTTAAACCTAGGTTTAAATCATGGTTTAAACCAGGTGTTTTTTTTTTAAATAAACCAAACAAACCAATTTTTTTTTTAAATTAACGATTGTACCCAATTAATCTTATATGTTTCAGGATAAAACAACTTCCATTCATCACAGGAAGTCCTTCTTTTGTATTAAATATTATTTTAGTAATATGCCATGTCCAGCAAATGGCCTCCAAAAATTAAATTCACATTCTGCAATCAATCTGAACTGTGTTGTCATTGTGTGAGAAATACCT
>PNEQ01048472.1:0-16539 GCA_003012365.1 Medauroidea extradentata | reverse complement strand
TACTATGTATTATTATTGTAAGTTGCGGGTGTGAGTGACGTGATACTGTGCATAAATAATGAAGTGCCATAGAATATATGTTATTAGTCTTTGACGCAATGGATACATTACCGACGCTTTATGATGGGATAATTTGGTAAGTCGAATTTTACAATACTGATTCATTTTGTGCAAATTCTGTGTTGCTTGATCGTATGTGAAAACGTATTATAAGGTTTGTGTCCGTGGTTTATTAGTGGCAGGTTTGTTTTCTGAAGGTGGCATGGTACGAACTGTACACATTTACTTACGTGTTTCGTACTATAATTGTAATCACAAATATGGTAGACCTAAGGCCTAGCTGGCAATAAAACGAGCTGTGCAGTATATGTGTTGATTTCAGAGTGGACAAGCACATGAAACGTCTAGTTTTCATAATTGAAGGAGTTATTAACTTATAGTTTTCGGAATATTTATTTAATCGTATCAAAATGATATGCCGATGCGGGGCTGAAGATATACGTAGGCCTACTTCGCATGTGTTATAAAATTACGTCTGCATTTAGACAAGCTGAACTCTTTACGTAGTCTTAAGACGTCTCACATGCGAAATTGTTGGCATTTTATCTACGAATCGGGTACGTAATAATCGCGAGGAAACAGAGGTAATGCAATAAGAACAAATGTACAGAAAACTGAGATTGTAGGCTATAGAAGTTACTTCGCAGATATTTATACTAACTTGTCGTTAGTTGCTTGTGTATTTAACGAGTACCTATAAATTTTAGAACACATTTTTTGGAGCAGTGTAACGTAGCCACAAAAAAAAAAAGTCCATGGCTCTGTTTCACCAACCTCTGTTAAGCATGTAACATTTGTTAAAGGGGAAGATTTTAACACTATATATAATAACTTAAACGCGTGGTAATATTTTTGCTAATATGCAGCAGAAAGATACAAACTGGCTGAAAATATAAATTAAACAGGGCTTTAGTTTTAAGTAGGCTACTCACAACAAACTGTCTGTAGGCATTTTTTTCCCTTTGCAAGTTAAACCAGTTTTGTATTGTTGGGTAGGTTTCAAACGTACGTGAAGGCGCAGACTATGCCATGCAAGAGCTGTACAACAATGTGTGTATTATGGCTGGTGAAGACGTTTGACATCTTATAATGTTGATCAGACGTACTCTGAGAATATTGTTAAACATGATTTTTTCAAAGAAAAAGAAGACAAGAGTAATTAGAAATTACAATTAATACAAAACTTTAATTCTTTAAGTTGAAAGTTTTTAAAACACACTTTATTGGCTACATTGACGAGACGCATAACTTAGTATAATATTACTGGTTTCCATGAAACGCAGTGCAATTTCTCAATAAATGTAAAGCAAAAGTTCTATGTCTTTGTGTTAATATTATGACTATTAGTAGGAAAAGAAAGTAGAAAGTATAGCGATTTAGAGGGGGAGGGGTTGAGGACCATTATTATATTCAGAGCACTGAGCTCAAAACATTGACCGGCCGCCACTGGCTGTAGGTTTTTTATATTTTCTATTTATGTAGATTTTATTTCTGCAGCAGAATTATGAACATTTGCAAACATTTTGGTTCACAGAAGGTTTTGTTTTAGTTTATTAGAAATTATTAAGGAAACATAAATCCTATAAAATTTGTATTGCTTGTGTAGCAGGATGAGCATAGTACATCATAAACAAAACTTTAATGTTTATTTGTTTCATCACAACCAGCAAAAATTGAGTTCTGCCATGTTACTGCTTCAACATGTCAGGCAGAGAAATGAAATCAATTTCAGTTGGAAGCAACTTTAACACGGAAACGGCTCTCTCGTACTCAGTTGTGATTAAATACTTATATAATTTTTAAAACAACATGGAAACATAGTACGTCTAACTGTTAGCCAATTGCAGGTTATATATATATAAATTATTTTCCAAAATGTAGCCTTCAAAGACTCTGAGTCAGTGTAGATACAGTAGATACAGTTGTAGGAGACACACGTGATGAATGAAGCGAGAGAAGAAGTTGCAGGCATTATGTTTGTGTGTGCAGGCGGACCCTGGAGCAGGCCCACCTCGCATGCTACACCTGTTCCGTCTGTTCGAGGAGCAGTTGGCAGCAGAGGACCGCGCCCTCCTACTGATGCGCAGGCGTCAGGATGAGGTACTGCTGAACTTTTCTTCTGCTGTCATCAGAATTATTAGCACACGTATGAAGAGCATAAGTATCTGATGGGTTGCAAACTATTATCCCCTCAATTTCTCTGCGTTTTGTAGGTACAATGTCACAAATGCAAGATCGTTGGAATGCATATTATAGTTTATTAAATCATTGGTAAAATTTTCTAGTTAAATGGTTACTTAAAATTTTCAAATCATTATTTTGCAGTTGTAAACACAGAAAGAAAAAAATTGACAGAGCATTTACAACTCTTCTGTCTCTTATCTTACAACATTCTCTTTAAGTTCATCAAAACAAAATGTGCCAATCAAAAACATTATGGCAACTCATGTGATGTGTAGCGGTCATACTTGTTTGTGTATAGGTGGATTTAAATTTGGTAGAATTGGTTGAAATTTTAAAGTTGTCAAAGATTAATAGCAGGTGCATGCCCATGACAAATAAATTAGCCCTTTGTTTATTTCATGTCAGGGGCGCAAGTTCTGAAACTGCATTAGGTTGCAACATACGTCTGGCTTAAGTTGCATAACATTGCTTTTAGAGGCATTGGGTCTTCCACATCTAGTCTCAACAACCATCTGTCTTAAGATAAGTGTGTCTCCACTCGTCGCCTGATGAAGCCGATGTAGTTTGCGAAACATTGTGACCGCGCTTCCGCGGAGAAGTGTGTTCGTCCATCTGTGTGTATGTGTTTTCTATCTGCAAGTGCCACCTGTAAGTACTCGTGAAACCCTCTATTTTTAAATTGTAATTAGTAGCCTAGCGTCCTGTCCCGCCATTGTGAGCTGACGCACAACTTACTACAACAACAGGAACTGGGAGAGGAGTCTGTCTTGGCCTTTATTAAGGAACTGTTCCAGCATCTGTCTTAAACCGAGTGGCATAGATGGCTGCTGAGATTTTGTATCAGTGTTCTATATTGTATTCAAATACAAAGGTAATTACTAACAGTATGTGTGTGAAGCATGTGCCGATTGTCACCATTCTGCTGTAACATTATGTATGTTTAGTTGCAGCTGCAGTTCAGTTGCAGTTTGTAGTGTGCAGTGGTCTTGAGTGCAGGTTGTCAGAATATTGAAGTCGCGAGAGACTGAGTGGACGTCGCATGACCTGAAGATCTCGTGCTTTGATGTTGACCGTAACAAAGAGGCTTGCGAAGCAGTCAGGTTGCAGGTTATTAATTTATTTGTAATGAATGTTCAGTTTGGAGAGAATAACACAGTTTCGTAACTTTAGAAAATACCATAAAACGAGGTGAATAGGATCAAATGATTTAGTACGAAAATATCACTGCAATATTTTCATTAGAAACTTTTTTTTCTTGATAGTCAAATTAATGAGTTTGATTGGAACGTTTACATAACTTTTAAAACAAAACGTTTTTGGTGAGCAATTTATTTCAAATTTTGATCCTATTCACCTCGTTTTACTGTAGTACATAGTTTTGCATATTATTAATAGGCAATATTATTGAATACAGTAGAATTTTTTACACCCTCCTTTTTTATAATTTCCTACATTTTACACCTACCTACATTTTGTGGTCTTATTTGCTCCTTTTGCAGTAAAAATTTATTTTCCTCTTCTTACGCTTTCCTGCATTTTACAACAGTTTTTCCAGGTCCCTTGAGAAGTGTAAAAAAGAGGTTATACTAACAAAGTGGTACACAAGCAGTTATTTGAGTGCATGGTTTCCATATAAATTATAATGTGTACCATTGCCAAAATTTGTATTTTATTGTATGAAATATTTAGGTGAGATGTGTTTGTAAACAAAATTATCACAACATGCCAAGCACATCATAGGTTAGGATTATTTGCTAGAAATTTTGTAGCAGTAATTTACATTTTGTGTATAGTAGCATAGTTTTATTATAGAAATGTACTTTTCCCAGTTTTTGGCATGTTAATGTTTTAAAACCTTTCTCCATACTACTAAAATGTGTAAGTTCCTTTAAGGTTTATAATAACTTGTTCTGTCTTTGCAGTTAATTGTTATGTTCATATTAATAAGTTGCATTTAGTACTTGACAATGTTATGGAGTCATTGCACAGTAAAAGTTGGTCATTTGTAATTTTAAAAGTAAATTTGGAGAAATATGCTTTGCACTGCATTGTTTGAGGTTCTGAAGTGCACACTGACTTTCCTGGATCTCATCTTGTGGGGAGATATTTGTGGTTAAAATGTTACCTGTGAGTTGTGAGGTCCTGGGTTAGAATCTTGTAAGTAATAATATATTTGTCTGGTTTGTACTAGTTGCTGTGTGGGGTGTGCACCAGTTTTCTTACTTTTCTCTCTTCTTTTTACAAGCTGGAAAATTAAACAAACAATAGCAATGTGATATGGAGATTGCCGTGCCACATGGTCGCACAGCTGATACTGATACTGTATATGCACAGGAACGGCAACTGGAAGAGAAAAAGCACCAAGTGAAAGTGGAGATGGAGTACGATGAGTTGTTCCTGCCAGAGCCGAGCCCCCCTGTCTCCAGCATCAAGGACCCTCACAAGGTGTGTGGTCTGGATCAGCTATCTCCTCACTTGGTTATACTTCTTGTTTTCAAGGTTTAAGAGTAGCACGTACATACTGCATGTGATTTTCCGTATTTGTGGCACGGAAGCCTACGAGCGATAATGGCCACGCTGCCACACTTGATGAAAACAGCATTGCCTGTATGTACAGAGCATTAAACTAGTGTGCAGTGGTTTTGTTTTATGCTGTTCTGTATGGAGCTTTTAGCAGTGTCCCTACATTTAATTTCGGTATGAATCTATTAAAGGCTAATGATGGCATATATCTTTGGCTTGCAAATCCAGGTGATATTTCTGGAGGTTCAGCAATCTGTAAAAGTTATTTATAGCCATTTTGAGAGGCAACAAAATCATGTTTCCAAGTAAGTGAGCTGCATTTTTTTAAATTTTAGAATCATAGTTAACAAGTGTGGGGGGGGGGGGGGGGGGGGGGGGCGTGGAGACGAGGGGTCAGACCTCTCGCATCCCACCTAGGCAATCCGGGTTCGATTCCTGGTGGATTCTGTCTCAGATTATTTGCATGTGGGAAACGTGGTGGATGTTGTCATTGGCCGGCGGGTTTTCCTTGCGAACTCCTGTTTCCCCTGACTTTCTCATTTTGTCACTGCTCTAAACTCATCTCACCTTTCATCCATTCTTCTGACCAGATGGGCGACAGGTATATCTCGCTAGTCGAGCAACTGGCCCAACCTTCACCCCGACCTCCTCTCACACAATGTGACACATAAGAAGGTGTGAACACGTAATGGATTTTCATTTTCCAGTTAACGAGTGTAGGTTTCTTTTGTTGATAAATAGGCTATGTTGATACAGATGCAGAAGTTACGCATGAGAACAGACATTTCGATAACACTTCTGTAGATCACAAGGACTTTGAGAAGTTCTACTCATTCTAGGTGGCAGAAATGCTTACAGAAAACATTAATAGCTTGTTAGTGTATTGACCTTATTTTCAGTGTAGCAAGAATAATGCAAGTCCTCAAACTACCGTACTTGGTTTCAAAAAACTATAGATGTTGGAATGTGAACTTGAGACCACATCTCATTTATTGCTATTCCAAGTAACATTATAACTTGCTGAAGCAGAGCAGGAAAGCAGTCAGCATTTTGCATGTTACAGAAATTCACATACAGTATGTAGAGAAATACTGAGTTTCGTATGTTACAAACCTGTAGGTGATTCCAAACGAGTGAATACTGTAACACTAAAATACAGTATCTCAAAAAACATTTTGCAAGCATGGAAATACGTACCCCTCACTGAATGGACAGCTGTGGTGAACTTGCATGCTTGCAATTTGTTGATGACAATTTCTTCTGAGCAAGCACTTTTGTGAAAGACAGATGTGGGAAGTGGACCCTGAGGGACTGTAGCTAGGGTAACATTGCTGTGTGTGGCAGGTGGCAGCACGACTGATGGTGCGGCCGCGGGCTGACCTGCTGAAGCTGCACCTTCCAGAACCATCTCCTGGCCCCGAACAGATGCAGACCGCCCACCAAGGCTGTCTGACAGACTTCAAGCAGCTACTGCTGCGCCGCGAGAAGAGCCTCGAGTCCCGCTTCCGCAAGGTCCGCAGTTAAATTTCCTTCGTTTTTGAATCCCTAATGATATGCAAGTTTGTGTTTATGTAGAACCCTGTTATAAAGTTCCCACCTATACTGTCATCCTTCTTATAAAGTTACATTTATTTGGAGCCTGAAACTGTTTTACAATAGGAAATTGTCCTCTTGTAGTGTTTTCCCCATACTTAAAGTAGAAATTTTTGGGTCCCTTCAGTAACGTTTTAACTGTTTTCTTCTGAAAATTTATGTTGGTTATGATAGTAGGCCACTAAAGCTAAAGTAAGCTACTAGTCTGACAGGTATAGCAACATTAAAAAAGTAAAATTTTGGTCTGGAATAAATCATTTCTTATTCCTAAAAATGAGCATACAGCTGTCAGCTTGCTGTAAATCCTGCTGTAGCGTAGGATATATTCTTTATAGTCAGTGTCCTGATCCATTAAATCATTGTCAAGACTCAGTTCTCACACTATGACTTGGCAGGCGAATGATGAGCTGCACGCACACCAGAAAAAGTTTGAGTCACAGCGAGAACAGCTGACTGCGCGAGAGGTGGACGACACTCTGGAGCGCCTGAATGCGGCCTCCTTCCACGTGCATTGCCTGGAACTGCTGCTGCGTCGACACCGCCAGCTAGTGCCCCAGAGGCTCGTTGCCCTGCAGGACCGCCTGAAGGCCTCTGCACTGCCCTAGGTGAACATTGTGTGTTGTCTCTCATGCTCCATGCACTACACAGTTTAGTTTAGAAGTTCATATGCTGTAGTTACAAGGTCTCCTCGAGAACTGTCATCACAGAGGACTAGTTACCAGCACTATGCCTAAGACTCGTAGAGTCATACAGTGATTGGAAGTGAGACTGTTGGGGTTGATTGCACAACCCTGTTAGGAAATATTTTAGGTTGTGGAATAACTGAAGAAAAACTTGTGGAAAATGTATGATTTTTCTTTTGCTCTGAAGATATCTTTGTTCATTTGAAGTGTTGTTACCACACTCATTGTGAGAAAAATTGTTTTGCTTTGTGCACCAACTTGTAAATGTACCAAAGCTAGTATATATTAATTTTAATTTACGCTGGCAGAAAGTAACTTGATGGCAATTTGATACTTAATATTTTTTTTTTCAACACTGTAGATTTCAAAAATGCAAAATGAGAGTTATGAAACACGATCGTAGGTTTTTCTCAGCGAGACTGTGCTCTTAGAACCTCCCTTAAATCACAAAACAACAAATGTTTACCCTGCAGAAAAGTCAGGAGTAGAATGTTAATTACTTTTGACAGTTAGGTTTAATCCCATCCAAGTACAGCAGAGTGGAGAACTCCTGACAGTTTTTTTCTACCTACCCTAACTGCTAAGGAGTCGGAGGCCCAGGGGTAGGAATGGGACCTAGGTGCGTCCCAGCACTGAGCCCCATATACCTAGACATACAGGAAACATGCAGAACAAGTACACGTGCATCGCAGGGCTACTGGGACTGGACAAACATGGCTGCAATTGAGGCCATATTTACCTCCCATAATCACTAGTTCTAACTACTGAAGGGAGGGGGGAAAAAACCGGCGTAGGCACCGTAAAAACCTCTCGAACAGATTAGGATGTGCAGAAGCATGTGACAGTTTTGACAATGCTAACGTTATATATCCAACTATTAAGCACTATCAGTTAAGGTTGCAGTGAGTCTCGATACAGTATATAAAACCTAACAAAGTAACACAAGTGTTTGGAGTTAAGATACAAACGGCAAATAATAAAGGTGGCATGGTAATACATGCATATAATAGAAAATAGTTGATAATAATACAAGGATAAGTTTTCAATACGTTTATCTATATTGCCATCTTTTGACAGACTAATAATTAAGGAGTTCTAAGCACTGTGTGCATTATTCTTGCCCTTTTGTAAGCAAAGTAACTTGCAATACTTTATGTGCATGACAAAGCACATGATGTTTGAAGTGAATACTGACATAAGTATTTATGATAATATTGTAAGTGAATCGGAAAGAAACTTCATTTCTAATGGTAGCAGTTCTCATTGTAGGATTTATGAACCCCTTGGGAGAAAGTTGCAAAAGTCCTCGTGGATCAGAATGAGATCTCAAAACTTTTAATAACTACCATATTATGTACTGTCAAGTTACCTTTTACAGTTATGAATGATTGAGCGAGTGAGTGATCAACTAGAGTGATTGATGGGCAGAGGGTGAGCAATTGACTGTTTAAGCGAGTAAACAATGAATTGACGGTATGGCTGACTGACTGATGGTTTGGCTGATTGACTGATTAACAGTAAGTGGGTGGGAGAGTGAGAAAGTTAGTTAAACAGATATAAATTTTAGTGTTTTATGTCATAATTAGTTATGATGATGTTGCTCCAATAAACATACAGTGAACAGTACTTGTGTTTGTATTAAATAACCATGTCTCAGCATTGAATAAAGCCTCATTAATAATTTAAGTGTATAATTTTCTAAATGAAATTGCAGGTTCCCACTCATTGCTGCAGTGAGTAAACTAGGTGAAGCTATAACACACTGTGATTCCTGGATCCATCACGACTACAAAATGAATTGTTCAAATTGTCACAAGTTGTCTTGAAAAGAATGATACTGTATAAGTCTGTATGACATGTCAAAAAATTGTGCTTTGAATGTAGTTAATAATGTTGGTATTTTTTATGTAATGACGTTTAAGTTCAGAGGATATCATAGTTTTTACATTCTGCACTATGATGGCATTAATTTTTACGTTGAACTAGAAGCCTACAAGTACTGAGAATAAATGTTTTATGCTTCCTTTTGAACCTCATTGAAGTATTAGTTGAAACTGAAACACTGCAGTAAGTATGATACAAGCCACATTATATTGGTTGCTTAACTATTTTCAAATCACATATTAAATTGAAGATACACAAGTATTTACAGAGTACCAAGGCGCTTGAATAGTTACACACATAAACAGGATGACACATAATATTCTATGTGTTTTGTGACATTATGCTGAATGAGTTGGCTTTCTTGGACAAATGATATGTGTACTCATCCTACCTTCACCTAAGAAAGTTGACTTACCTATTCTTTGCTCGAGAAAACTGACTTGTTTGGTGAAACGTTGTGAAATGTGTTTCTGCACATTATGTGTTGTCCTGTTTATGTGTGTAACTATCAAGCCTGTGGTACTCTGTAAGTACTTGTGTAACTAGAATTTAATATGTTATTAGTTGCCTAGGGGTCTTTGTCCTTTCTTATCAATTATTTTCATAATAAACATATTTTGCCATTAATCAGGAATGAACCCTGACATGGCCAGTTTTGCTTTGCAAAGAATGATAAAACACAACCAGCCTGTATGTTTACCCTAGCTGAGAAATGAAATGTAAATTATTGACTGCTACTTGTTACCCATTGTGACTCAAGTACAGCGTGAAACTTGAAAACCAGGCCTCACATTGAAGACTTACCTAACGTGGTGTACTGATCCTACTGCACCAAGCCTGTGTGTCAAAGGAAGAGTGGGAATGACAACATTAACACCTAAGGAAGACTCGTACTAATAGCCACGATGCAAGGATAGTAGCATCATTAGTTAATTTTTATTGTAATTTCATAACACTACAAATACAAATCCATCCTCTGATTCAACACTCAGTTATTTTTGTATTTTTAACTAATTTAAAATAATGTATCATAATCTAGCAAACATAAACTGTAATAAGAATAAGAGAGGGGAAGAGAAGGGAGGAAAGTCTTTGCAAAATAGTCGACAGAACCAAATGGTACGTTTCTTTAGGCGAGAGTTTGAACAGCCTTTAGTTCTGGTGAAGTCTGCTGTATTCAAAATGTACAATTTGTATGTATGTCATATTTGATGTCAGTTGCATGTAATGCTTGAAGACAATAGAAATGAAATAAATATGAATTGAAATATTTCCAATGTGATTACCTTATCAATAGAGTTTTGTTATGTAATTTTATAGTATTTTGTATGTTTTAATACAAAACAAAGTTAATTAAATATAACATTGTTGTATTTCATTTTCCGCTTATAAAATATTAAAGTCAATTACAAAATGTAATCTGCTAGAATTACGTAGTTAGGTTTTCATGGTCACATGACAAGAACACTTGAATGACAAGAGATTAATCAGGATGTGACCATTGAAGAAATTATCTTGGTTCACATTTAGGACATAAACAAACTTTTTTGCATCACTTGCTAAATGATCCAAGTTGAAATGATATTATACTCAGACTCATAGGCGCAGTTAAGGAGGGCACTAGGGCACCCCCCCCCCCCCCCAATAAATAACCAACAAAGGTCTTAAAAATTACAATTAATTTAATATTTAATAATCAGTGATACTGTTACCAGTAGAATATTCAATGTTTAGCAATGAAAACTGCTAAAATAGCACTATTTTGCACCTTGAAATCCAAAATTTTCCCGGGGGAAGACCCACAGACCCCCCGCTTGAAGATGTGGTGGGTGATCTTTTATAATATTCGCAGGATAGCCATACTTCCCCGTCTGAAATTCATAAATTCTGACTACGTTACTGATTACAGGTAGGGGTAGTTTGAGTATAACAGTATTCACAAAATTGTGCCCTCCACAAATGTCCATTCTAGTTGTGCCTATACTCAGACTAGTCTCATGACTTTTCATAAATGCCTTTATATTTATTATAATATTAATACATTATTAAGGGCTTTAAAACTTTGGATTTTAACTCTTCAAAAAAGTAACTGAAAGTTTTTTAATCATAGGTAGGCCTACATCTAAACCATAAAAATTTTTTCCCTGTTGTTTTCCACTGTGCACCTTTCCTACCATGCATTTCTGCTCTGCTCTCCTTGCTAGCCGGCACATTTTTCCTGTTACCTATATTACTTGTCTCCTACCCCGTATATTAACTACACCACTTTGTTAACAGTATTTTCCCAATCCCAAGCACCTTTTTCGTGTCCAAGGTCTGATATATTGTACACTGGCCGAACTTGATGTAATAATACACGTCTGCCAGATTGGCGGCTGAAATATACTATTTCTGCAAATTTTGCCACACTTTAAAAAGGGCGCCAACATACTACTCTTAGAGTTTATGTACACACTGAAAAAACTATTAAACGTCTGACAACTTAATAGATCTGATCACGTGACCAACACTGAGTAGATTATACCTGCTACGTTTTCGTAAACAACTGAAGACGGTAATATGGAGCAAAATGCAGCATCTATATTAACATTGTTTATTAATAAAATTTATTTATGTTGAAAATGGGTGGGAAATAGGAGGCTAGGCTACTAGTTACAACTAAACATTAAATAGATATAAGCACAAGTATTCACAGGTAGGTAGTCGTGGATAAATACAAACATCAAGTTAAGATGACACATTTTTTTCACGGAAGCAGCGACGTTTCGCTGGTCAAGCTAGTTTCTTCAGGTGGTGAGTGGAAATACATTTTAGTATGGCGGACAGGATGACTGCAACTTCCAGCCACTAAGTGCCTGTCTGTGTTATTGTTGTTTGACCATAGAGTGTCATAATTGATTCAGCTGACACATTAATAAGTGCAGGTGTTTTTAGACATTATCATTTTCATCTTAACAGCTAGCAGGGACACCCATTTTGTGACCCTACTGTATCAATGGGAGCCATCCCAGCGCTCGAGTCCATACTTTAAACCAACCCTACCACCTGTCACTAACTGTATATCATGCCAAAAAGTATTATTTTTTTCAGTCAATAATCCTAACTCTAATGTTATTTTCCGTATTAAAATGAGCAAGAGCTGGAAAATGGGATGACCTTGAGATGACCTACAGACCAGCGACATCGTCCGGCACATTTCTCACGTGCAATCTGATATTTACGGTAATTATTCATACAAACTAATTTTATCATAAAATAATATTAATATTTTGACAAGTAGTACATTAAATTTTTGGGTCTGAAAATTAAAAAAAAGTGCACTATTTTTCACCTAGAAATCCAAAAATTTTGGGGGAGCGGACCCCCACTTCAAATTCGGGGATTGGTATTTCTTTATAACAACTTTTATTTCCCTGTCCCCAATATATCTGCTTTCTGGATTCACGTCTGTTTCTTATGGTGTCCGGAAAGCCGACAACGTGTAGGGAAAACTTCTCAACAATAACAGGACAACATAGCTAGCTGTATCTCCAACATAAAATGCAACTGCGTCTTGACTAGTGCAAGCCGCTGGCGAGCTATCTAACATCCATTGGTCCAGCTCCAGGCATTACCAATATGATTACTGACACTTCAGAAAGAGAATCTGAAGTAAAGTATTCTCCCAAATTTCATAGACTTGAATTTTGGTCTTTTTTTTATCTAGGTTTGAAGAATTTTTTGCACTGTGAATGTGGTGTGTTCCAGTGATTAGAGCATTTATAAAAAATATGCACTCCTTGAGTGCTATAACATAACTATTGCAAACCATGGGGTGGAAACTTCATAGGCCCCTGCTAAATTCCTGTTTTCCTTTTGGGATAGAAACAAGTAGCACTAGTATCACGTTTTGTCCTCATGTTTTTTCCCCCTCAGAATGACACAGAAGTGTTCAACATTTGGATTGAAAGGATTTGTACTCGATGTTCTCACTTGTGTAGATTAAATTATTGTGAGTTATACAATAACTTTATCATGTGCGACGATAATTTCAGTAGGGATTGTGAAAGTGTCGAGATTAAATGTATTGGTTGTCACTTCCAACTCTGAATTTACCATGTAAGAGGAATATACAACTAGATACGTATAAACATTTGCAAACAAATTAGGTCTGTTATCAGTTCTATGTTGTATCTGGCAAAATAAATACTAGAAGAAAAATGTTTTTCTCAGTACCTCTCTACTGTTTTTGTGGTTGTACATTTCATTGATAAGTGGTGTATAGTTTCCTCACATTTCCGCATACAGTTTTGGAAACCCAGCATAATGGTAGATTAGCAATAGTGTGATGGACGCGAAGTGAAAGGCATGTTGCAACACTAAATATTCTCATTGTGATCACTAGTTTGTCTGCCACACAACAAATATCAACAATATGTTAATGTAAATTGTTCTTTGCTACAGCATACTAACTTCAGGTACGACAGCCACAGGTGTTTACAATATTACAATTTTTTTTCGTTTATTTGTTATAATATTTTTAATACTGAATGGCATTCCCAAATGTGAAAATAAAGTCACAATTGCACATTTGCTTATTGCGTACGGTAATAAACAAAAATATCTTGTAAAATAAATAAATCCACTTAACTACAAACTCACTAGTTTCAGCAACATTTTACACAAAATTAAATTCAGAGTTTCAGCTGTGTCGCGTCCATGACGCGCATAAAAGAGAAATACTTTGTATTCAGAATTTGAGTAGCATCCACAATTTTTGTCCCGCTGACATTGCAGAAGCCTGGATGCTTAATGGCTGACAAGTTTTGTTACTTGTGTCATGTACTTTGCATCGCTTCCATCGAACTCTTGTGAATCTACCATAAGACATACTACATTTAGGCCTATGTCTTTTTGTGACTGTTTTGTTGTGTTGTATCTTGACACAATATGAATATGTTGGTTCTAGGCTTCTTCCGAGAAAGTTTGCAAATTTTAATAACATGAATCTATGCCAGACATAATACAGGATAATTCTCAGTTAGCTGATGAAATGTAGCTAGGTGCTGCAAGGTAGAAAAATTAAGTAAACTGGACATGATTGGAGCCCATAGTTTTCTACTATAAAAATTGGGTTCCCACCCCATGTGCAATGCATGGCTTTGAGATAAAACTATCAACACAAAAAAGTGTTTATGACAATAATAATGCGCAAGCAAATAGTTATTGATCTTGTGAGCACTGGTAAATTTATTTTAATTAAATAGCTAGTAAAAATAAAATTATGTTTGGGAGCATAAAATATTTCGAACACAAACCCCAAGAAACAATACCTACAAAACTGACAGACAAGTGCAAGCATTCACTGAGGGGATTGTATTCAAGGTTCAAAATTATAATATGTCAAATTCTAAGGCGGCCAGTTCGTGCCATCACTCCCCCATCCCCCTCCATCCATGTGGTTGCCCTTGATTGGTATGCTGCTGTTAGTTCAGAAAGGTAAGTATATCTCAGTTTGTAAGTTAAGGATTGAACAATTATACTTCATTTAAAATGTCACTTTGGTGCAAAGAACTTATTTCCGAGCAGTATTGGGCTGATAACAAAGAAAGCTCATAATCACAGAAATTTAATTCTAAATGATTGTGTACCATATAGTAAAACAAGAAGGAAAAAATTAAGACATTCAATACAAAGTTGCCAATTCATTATGTGAAACTGTTTAGAATTAAAATTAACTTCACTTTGCTGTAAATAAATTACACACATTTTATGTAAAAAGTATGTACTTGTAGATTAAACATATTTATATAAAATATATAGGTTTTTTAAGCCCAGGGAGCTACGGTGATTGATGGGTTAGACCTATTGCCACTAACATAGGCGATCTGGGCTCGATTCCCGGCGGGGTCAGTCTCCGGACTTTTGCATGTGGGAATTATGCCAGACCATGCCACTGGTCGGTGGGTAACTTATTCTCGGTTCTCCTGTCCATTCATTCCAGTATTGCTCCATACATCATGTCACCCATTACCATCACTAAAAACCTTGATGCCAAGTGCTGAAGAAAATCACTTCACTTTTTAAGTCCAGTAATTAATTTTGGGTTCACTTGTGTGCTGCAGTAATAACATAAACAGTTGATTTTTAAAAAGTGCATTGAGCTTAAATATATTCTGTGCTATTATTAAAGAGCAAAAAAAATATTTAACTTGGCAAACGAAGTTTTGAAGCATGGCACATTGAAATAACTAAGTAGATTGGATAATCTCGGAAAATGGTGGCATTGAAAAGCACACGTTTCGGAGATTATTTGGGGGAAGAACCACCGCTCGTATAGTCACTGAAGCAATGGTAATAGATGTTACTTCCTACGTTGCAAACAAAGAGTATGGACCATAGAAAAAAAAATGTGTTACAAGCACGGGGGATGACCCAATAATACTAAACGTCTTTTTGCCAACATGACAGGTAATGAATTTCCTTAGCACCTGAATTTAAAACATTAGCAAAAATAACTCATTTAACTTGAGCCCATTAAATTTGAAAAATAAATACATTTGAAATGGCCTGCTAAGCACAAACCAAAGTATTTTTGTTAAATTGGCTGTATTATTTCTTTAGGATAATAATGGCCGTTTTTTGGCACTTTTCACTTTGCCTCCGTGCAATTGGACGGCATTAAGCAGAAAGGAACCAACCCACAGTTAACAGGAACTGAGATATTCAAGGTCAAAGTTTTCTGTGCGTATCTAAGAGTCATATAAACAATTTTTCTGGGATATTATTTTTCGTCAAAAATGTGATATAGTACTTCTTCTTTTTCTTATACGTACTTCGGACCTTCTCCTCTTACGTGGTATGATTATTTCCAAATCGATTAATTTGTGTGTTGGTTCCTTCGACACGATCACGTTACGGCCATACCGTGAGAGTACTGTCTCTGTTTGTTGTATACTTCCTCTATGGTTGGCGTTGGCTAAACACGTGGGCTCTAACGTAAACTGTAAACATTGAACATGGCAGAAGGTGAAATTGTTAAAATTAAACTCGAGAAAAATGCAAAGGCATCTAAGTCAAGTTCTACTTCAGAAATGGAGCAAAGGTTAGTTTAATTTAAAGTTATTAATATAAATACGTAAAACAAACTGTCCGTGGGCAGGCTAAATAGGTATTGTATTGTATTTATTGTTTCGTTGGACTACATTTAGTACATAGTCCAGTAGCATAATTAGGTAATAGGTAATTCTAACCTTTACAAAATTGACCAGTGCCACACGAATAAGTATTCTACAGGATGTAAATATTCTTTGTGTTTGTACCATAATTCCTAACAGCTGCGTGACCAAATATTATAATAGTAATATGTACCTTCTTGCAGTTGGGCTTTCACCCGGTGGCAAGATCACATTCCCTACCTTTCCTCCAGACCTCTCCTGAACAAACAAACCCTGTCAACCCTCACCAGTTCCTCTCTAAGCACATTCCACTCCCTCACCAACCTCACCATCATTGACTGCCTCCCCTCCAGTGTTGCCAACCCAACCGTGTACCTTTACCCGCATCTAGGAGCTAAAATACCCGCTTTTACCCACAACAAAGATACATGTACCCCAAGCAAAAGGCGGGGGGG
>PNEQ01048470.1:0-15077 GCA_003012365.1 Medauroidea extradentata | reverse complement strand
TTCTACTTCGTACGTACTATACGTAGTAGAGTTGATCCACTTTCTACTTCGTACGTACTGTACGTAGTAGAGATGATCCACTTTCTACTTCGTACGTACTGTACGTAGTAGAGATGATCCACTTTCTGCTTCGTACGTGCTGTACGTAGTAGAGATGATCCACTTTCTACTTCGTACGTACTATACGTAGTAAAGTTGATCCACTTTCTACTTCGTACGTATTGTACGTAGTAGAGTTGATCCACTTTCTACTTCGTACGTACTGTACGTAGTAGAGATGACCCACTTTCTACTTCGTACGTACTGTACGTAGTAGAGATGATCTATTTTCTACTTCGTACGTAATGTACGTAGTAGAGTTGATCCACTTTCTACTTCGTACGTACTATACGTAGTAGAGTTGATCCACTTTCTACTTCGTACGTACTGTACGTAGTAGAGATGATCCACTTTCTACTTCGTACGTACTGTACGTAGTAGAGTTGATCCACTTTCTACTTCGTACGTACTGTACGTAGTAGAGATGATCCACTTTCTACTTCGTACGTACTGTACGTAGTAGAGTTGATCCACTTTCTACTTCGTACGTACTATACGTAGTAGAGTTGATCCACTTTCTACTTCGTACGTACTGTACGTAGTAGAGATGATCCACTTTCTACTTCGTACATACAGTACGTAGTAGAGTTGATCCACTTTCTACTTCGTACGTACTGTATGTAGTAGAGTTGATCCACATTCTACTTCGTACGTACTATACGTAGTAGAGTTGATCCACTTTTTACTTCGTACGTACTGTACGTAGTAGAGATGATCCACTTTCTGCTTCGTACGTACTGTACGTAGTAGAGATGATCCACTTTCTACTTCGTACGTACTATACGTAGTAGAGTTGATCCACTTTCTACTTCGTACGTATTGTACGTAGTAGAGTTGATCCACTTTCTACTTCGTACGTACTGTACGTAGTAGAGATGACCCACTTTCTACTTCGTACGTACTGTACGTAGTAGAGTTGATCCACTTTCTATTTTGTACGTACTATACGTAGTAGAGTTGATCCACTTTCTACTTCGTACGTACTGTACGTAGTAGAGTTGATCCACTTTCTACTTCGTACGTACTATACGTAGTAGAGATGATCCACTTTCTACTTCGTACGTACTATACATAGTAGAGTTGATCCACTTTCTACTTCGTACGTACTGTACGTAGTAGAGATGACCCACTTTCTACTTCGTACGTACTGTACGTAGTAGAGATGATCCACTTTCTAATTCGTACGTACTTGGGGGTTGTGAATGCAGAACGTGCATACGTAAGATTTAATTAAATATTAATTTATATTGAGAAATAAGTTTTCTTGCGGTCATTAAATATTTAATTCGCTAAGAAAAATAAAAATTAATTACTATCATTTAATACCGACATTTTGTTATTAATTAAACATTTTTCGCGCGTGTGTAGATTAAATTTTGCTGTGAATCCAGTCTCTAATACTTATCGTACGTGCGTGTATTTGTACGTACATTAAGTGTGGTTGTGATTCCGGCTTAAGGTCGGTTCACAATTGATACAATAACAGTAATCTCAGGTCATAGGTGGTACCCACAAGAACTTATTTCCATGTATTCGAACCTGTTGATTCCTAACTACTCAAGATTGGTCTCGTGCATAGTAGTGCGAGCATAGTAACTGGTAATATTCCATTACTTTTGCGAACGCATAGGTCAGCAACCAATCAGAACAAATTATATACTGATTGTGTATCAGAATGTTTTAACCTCCAAAACACAAGTGTGAAAAACCGCATTGAAATGTTTTGAATTTTTAATAAAGTGGAGAAAATGGGACATTTCTATCTACATTCCACATTTTTTTAACACCAAAAATATTCAACGCAGTTTTTATGCATGTCTTGACGTAGCCCGTGACACAGTTATTGGTGTAAATTATTTCATTTTTGTAAGTCAGTTGGTTATACTTCCATGTATGAAACCATTTTATGTAAATTTGACCTTTTACTTGCCATTATACAAAACTATGAAAGCTCGAAATTTTTCATTACTCTAAAAATACTAAAAATAAGCACACAGTAGCTATGTACACAAAAAAAGTATAATTCATACTAATATAAAAATGAATACAAGTATTTTTTCTTCCTGAACTATCCCTTGAATGCTACATCCTATTTTCGATGTTTATGCAAATATTATTTTTTAATAACTAATGGGAGCACGACTTTATTTATTTGCTTGGAAATACTCCATTGCGAAAAAAATGACTGTCAATAGAAAACTAAAAATAAAAATAAGACAAGAAACCATAAACAAGCAGAGTATGCTTTAGTCATCAGGATACATACACAACATGAAATTCCAAAACTGGAATCTGGTCAGATAAAACAAGGAACAAAGATCAACTAATGAGAGCAGCTATGCGTCATAAAAATGTTTAAGATTGTTTCGATTGTATAGTCTAATTTAAAAAATAAACAAGTTTTAGTTTGTAAATAATTAGTCTACATAATAAAACAATTTCCAAAGCATCTACATTATATGTACTTTAGTATATATGCTCACTTTGGGATATAAAATACATAATACTCGTATCAACATCTCAGATAGGAGACCACGGACTTCGGCAATACCTAGTAGTGTACAACGATTATATTTCCTTATTTTAACAAACTAATATCGACACCACAAAATATCTACATTATTTTGATATTACTTATATATATTTACTTATACCCTACTTTTTTTCTCAACAATAAACCCATAGATTTTAGATTTTTGTACCCGAAGTGCTAGAAATGTTGTAATGAAAATGAGCCAAAAATCAATAGAAATATTTTTTTGTGGGTGAACTGTGCATTGTTTTGTAAAACACCTACATAAATTTGTTTGTGCATTATATAAATGCGCAGTGTCTCAGTTTTTTTTATTTGGAAATGCTACTCAGCAAGGCCTTTAACGACTGAATTTCCGAACAATTTTTATTAGATCGTTTGGAATTCTCTTGGTTTGTACTTTCGATCCATACATTTTTGATTACCACTCTGCAACACATACAGGAGCATTATGAGGAAACAACTTACAAGTCCTTTCTCTAATACTAATACACAATTTTGTGAACCAACATAAAAAAGTTACAAAGATCTGTTTTAGACACCAGAAACCTATTACTCAACACTCAGTTCACAAGCAGCGAAACTGTGGCTAACGCAATGTCAAGCTTTGGCGAAGCAATATTAAATCGTTTATATGAAGTGCTGTAAAGTATTTCGCATTTAGTGCTGTTCGTAACACACTAAAAACTAAATTCCAAACTACCAAATGCGTCATGATTATATAGCACTATATTACAAACATACGTTAAAAAATTGCGTGTCAATTTTTTTGGGGGGGGGGGGGGGAAATCGTATCTAGTGGAACAAAAAATTTTTGTGAACATAGGTCTATAAACGCATCGTTATCTACTACATAAGGTCACGTAACTTACAGTGCATGACGAATGGGCAGGGACCTCTGTTTTTCGCGAAAAAAAATTTTGCCCCACTTTGTTTCGAAGCCTTATGTGCACATCTGCAGTTCTGGTTAGTGGTCAGTGATTGGATATTTTAACTGGCATGAGCCTTGGGTTTCTACAGCCAAATCACAGATGTGTGGTCTTGTAGTAACAATACTCTGATTGGCATAGTCAAGTAAGAGACGTCACTTCACAGAGACACGCTGCCAATAACCATGAATCACAATTGCAGTTGTGCAAACAAGGCACTAATGAATCTGAGGCAAAATTATTTTCGCGGAAAACAGGGGTCCCTACGAATGAGCTGTCATGTCACTGTGGAAATTCTAAATCGGATAATGCCTACTGTCGTCTAGCATGCAGTTGCTAATAATATCCCATAGCAACACGACCCAGCCCGTCCACCATATGCACTATAATTAGAGAACCAGGAATCTCACGGATTCATTTGAAAACAGTTCAGATTTTGAAGTCATGTTCACGGAGTTACTTTCAGCGGTTGGGTCGATGTTAGTTAAACTTGTCCTTGAAGACACTGAACCAATATCAGACCTGTACGAAAATATTCCATAACTACGGTGACCATCACTCACTGGGGCTGCGACCAATGGACAAGTATCTGAGTCTCTTAACTATAAGAAGTGACCCCTGATCATCGCAAAAAGAATGTTTCCCCACTTCGTTTCAGTATCTCACGTGCACATCTCCAATTCTACTTCGTGGTTATTAGCTTCGTGTTATCTTTGAAAGAACTGTGCAATGGGAGTTCATGACTAGATTCAGTTTCTTGGACGTACTCCGTTGCAATGGAGTACGTCCAAGAAACTGAATCTAGTCATTAGCTTCGTGTCTTTGGTCAGACGCGTTTCTCATTTGACTACACCAATCAGAATACGGTTATTGTGACTTCATACTGATGTGATTTATCAGTAGAACACCAAGACAAATGAGAGTTAAAGCATCCAATCACTGACCATGTAGGAAAACTGTGGAAGTGCACATAAGGCATTCAAACCAACTGGTGCAAAAAACTTTACTTCTCGAAATCGTGGCTCAAGTAATATGAATTTAAGTGCAGAAATTGTTCATTTTCCGAACTATGTTTATGTAATTTTCTTTTATTCCTCTAAATGTGAGAATAGTTCCTCTGAAAACTGACAAGAAATTTTGCAACAGCCTCTACATTCCCATTGTTTTCTAATCTTTCTGGGTAGGATATGTATCTTCTGCTATTTTACACGAGTGTGAACTGAGAAACTGAGGAGACTTATTTAGGTCAATTCTGCTCACCTTCCACTTGCCTAATCGCTTCTAAGCTCAAGGTCTCAATTGACAGGTAGTATTTCCGTCGGTGATTAGTCTGAATGTGACTTCAAGCCAAAACCTTATATTGTTTTATACGTGGTTAATTCGTATGAAATAACGACACGTACCTAACTAATCTATGAACAGGGCCTTACTTTTTTAATTAGAAATTTAATAAATTATAATTTGAATTGAATAAAATTTTCTAAAGCTCCCGTTGAACCACAATGGTAGCAGTGAAATAAATATTTTAAGTGTAAAGTGCATGTACAGACGACCTTCACATTCAGAATGGCCAAGGTCAGAGATATGACAACACAGCCAACACGTCAGGAAAATATGTCCTACAAGCTCACATTATTCCTACATCTAAAAAAGGACGGGAGCCTCAGATTTGTGTTGCCATGGGCCTCACATTCTCATTAAGTGGCCCTGTCTGTGAAACAATTGTGTATAAAATGTAAGAACTATTACGAAAATGCCAATTTTAGGTATTTCAATTGTTTCGTAATTCGCATACGAAACGGAAATGGAGAATGAAAATAATTGTTGCTTGGCAAGTTACGATTCTCCAGCACTTTTCTTAAAACAAACACGGTACTTACACTTGGAGCAGTTTCTGAACATACCTGGTTGTCCTGAATCAGTATGTGTCTGGGCCTCTGGAGTTATACCGATTAGTGCCTAACGCGTCGGAGCGTACGGGCAATCCAAGCACGCGCGGCGGGAACTTTATAATCTTTACGTGCAAAAACACTCAAATGACGTCAGTACTTCCGTTGTAGCCTCGCCTCTATCAACTTTCAGCAGTGACCCTACCATCTCATGACATTGTTTTTATCTTCGTATTGACCAACTAAGATCACGCCACAACTTCAATTCCTCTCCATTCTTTGTTAGTCTGTCCTGATTTTCAAGTCCTATTCTTTTGTACATGTTGTTCCATATTTCTTAATTCTTTTGCCTTTCTCATATTTCTGGTGGCGCCGCGGTGGCCGAATGATCAGACCATTAGCCTCCCACCACGGCAATCCGGGTTCGACTCCCAGCGGGGTCGGTCCCCGGATTTTCGCATGTAGGAGATCGTGCCGGACGATGCCGTTGGTCTGGACGGTTTTCTCGTTTATCCTCCGTTTCCCCCGCCCTTATCATTCCGGTGCTGCTCCATACTCACCTCATGTCACTCCTCACCAGCGCTAAGGACCTCGATGTTGAACGCTGACCAAAATATCTCACTTACTCTTATTTCTGATTATTTGATGTTTCATTCTAATTATTTCCTTATTTCTGTAATCCAGAATACTGGAGTATTTGTTTAGCTAGACTGACCTAAATGAAAGCGGAAGAGGTGTCCAAAGAAGATTAATCTTCACTTTGCCATTATTTCTGATATGCCTTCAATTATTTCGTAGATGTCGTTACATCTTCTTTTCCAACCATCTGTATGTAGTTTCTATGGTACCCATTCTGTTTCTAATGATCTGTCTTTCATTTCCCGGCTTCGTGTTATTTTTAATTCGACTTATTGCGTCGTCGACAGAGTTCGTTACAGACTGCTGCAAATAAATTTACACACGGATAGGAACTAAGAAAAAAGTCGGCATACGAAACCATCAAAGCACTCCCTGCAGTGGCGGCTCGTGGGTTGTTGCCAGGTAGGGCTGCAGTTGCCAAGAGCTGTACAGGGTTGTGCGCTGGTTGACTCTACAACCACTGACACGCTGATGTGCAGGTGACTCTTACTACTGAGTGGCCACAATAGATCTAGTAGCCGGCAAATATTTCATGGTCGTTGGTCTACGGCGCGATCATCAATAGTGTACAGTTCCGACTATCTGCAGCCCCACCTGGCAACAACCCACGAGCCACTGCTGCTCCCGTGAAGCGATTTATAGAAACCACAAGAAATCAGACTGACCAGGGCCAGGAATCGAACCCAGGTCCTCTAGAATGCGAGTCGAAAGTGTTACTGTAGCGCTACCTCACCCGGTTTTTATATAATAATAAAAATACTAATGTCACGCATTCCTCTGCTACTTTTTAATATCTTGTAAAATTTAAAAATGGCTATTAAAATTACTATTTAGGATGTTTTCGACTTCACGAAATAATTAGAGACTGAAAAAAGTCACGGCAGTCCCACGAACAGTAGGTTAGCTTCCAAAACTATGTGCGTACTTGAGTAAACATCAGCTGTTCATTGGCTGCTCGCTGACACTGACCAAGTGATTGGGCCTACATTTAGTTGCTTCTTTACTATTGGCTGAACGCCTTCCAGTAGGTATTAATTAAATGTAAAAGACCAATTGCGAAAGTGACACGAACCAAGAGTTCTTCGAAATATATCTTGGGCCGAAGATAAAACGCGAAGATTTCTTGTCCCTAGAAATAAGTACTAGACACGCAGGGGAAGGAAAGCGACATTCCTATATGAAAACGTTCTTAAATGATATTTGTGGGAAGAGAATGTTAGAAAAAAACTGGATGGTGGTTAAATGACAAATTTACGACTGAAGTTCGCCCATTTAGTGACCGGGTCAGACGGCACCCATAAAAAACATGAACATAACACGAAACTGTGTTGCAGCGTTCCACGTGTATTATTTATATACGAAACTGCCGAATGTGTTCGCCACAAGGAAGAATGGTGATTTATCACGGGAAAAATTTGACCGTTTGCTAGGCTTCGGAAAACACGCTTAAAACAATGTTCTATCTCTCTCTATCTCTCTCTCTCTCTCTCTCTCTCTCTATATATATATATATATATATAGGCTATACACATATACATACACATTCATACATACATATGCATGTATGCAGTGAAGTTTTATTACAATGAACGTCAGTATAAAGAATTCTTCATTTTAAAATATTTTAAAGTATCAATTAAAAATACCCCTCTAGAACTAAAATAATGTAAAATGTGCTCAGTTTAAATAAGATTCAATATAAAGAGCATGATTCTAGTTTTTTCATATGTATATATAGCCTATATATATATTATTTATGAACTTGGTTTCGAAGCATCTCAAAGTGTCCAAAAACAGCAACAGCTTATTCAGGCTGCTGTTACGTTAGAAATACCAACCGGAATCGTAAAACTAAAATAAAGAAGCAAGCGCTGGACTTTACAACGTAATTTCCATGAACAGAAACAAGGTCGCGGCCAAAAGTCCAATAGGAAAAAGCCAACGAGTGAAACACTGCCCGCCGTTTTCGCGCCCCGCGCGTAAGGGTGACAAGGTTGTTGAAACACGAGCCATTCTAGCTCTTATCGCCTGCCTGTCTCTGTACATCAGACGCAGCATCTTACGCCTGCTGTATAAGGTACCTACGAGCTAGTCCTTCACTGTGCTACACAACCATTGTCCAAACATACACGTCAGTTCTGCTACACTGGTTTGGAGAATGCGCTGGCATTAAGGATTCTCGCGATTCTATATTTTCTCTGGCGATTTGTTTATGTGTTAAAAGAACTCAGTCTTCAGTCTAGGATCTATGTAATTTGATTAACAGCACGCCCGTTTTGAATAAAAAAATTTAGGGGTTTTTTTTTTCAGACTGATATACCTGGAAAAATACAAGTATGATTCGTAAAACAAAAAAAAAAAAAATTGAAACTTCCGTTTGATTTTACACCAAACTTTCCACAAATACAACTACGTACAGGATCACCAATTATAGTACGACGGAAAAGAAGTCTAAGACAACACTGCACGACAATTTAGGGCTCCTAGAATAAAGAGGAGATAATTCGTAATGCCTTTAAGGGCGCGGTCTACCGCAATTTTCATCATCATTATTTTATTTTGTATTTGTACCAGATACTTTTTTTTCTGGTTTTAGACACAAAATGTGACTAAATTCTGCTCTTATGAAACTTTTTTATCTCTCATAGTTTTCGCGTAATGGCTTGTGAAAGTCATATTTTGCATGTTTCCGTTTTAACGACTACACTAAAACCAACTGATAAACCAAACTCAAAAAAAATCACAGTGGATAAATACATTACTGGCTAACAATGACATGGTCATAAAATTAAAGAATAAAAACTATTTGTGTTTTTAAAAAAATTTTGAACTTTTTAAATTTTTATTTTTAGTTTCAGAAATTTTTTAAAATTCAAATAATTTTTATTCTTTAATTTTATGAGCATATCATTGTAGCCAGTAATGTATTTATCCACTATGATTTTTTTGAGTTTGGTATATCAGTTGGTTTTAGTGTAGTCGTTAAAACGGAAACATGCAAAATATGACTTTAAAAAGTCATTACGCGAAAACTATGAGTGATAAAAAAATTTCATAAGAGCCAAATTTAGTCACATTTTGTGTCTAAAATAAGAAAAAAAAATATCCGGTACAAATAAAAAATATAAAAAAATGTGATGAAAATTGCGGTAGACCGCGCCCGCCGTGTCAGCCACATCGTTTCCCGTTTTTATGGCTTCACCAAGAAAACTGCGTCAGTTAAGGACTCGATGACTCATATCAGGCCTTAGTTTCAACTCAGCGGGTAGGACAACTTTACGGGAACCTCCTCGTGCCGGTCTATTAAAGCGGGTCGCCTCAGCATTCACAAATGTCGCGCGAAATACTGGATAGAGTGGTAAGTACACCTCGCGTAATATATCCGTGGTTTTATTACGACAATGGAGCACAGCCGTAAAACATCCTCAATTTTTTTCCTCTCATCCACCTTCGCCGGCCTGGAGAAACGCCCGCGGGTCAGACATTCCCGTCTGCACATTTATCACGCGGGGACCCGGGCGAGTTACGAGCCACGCACGTCCTACGGCTTTACGAGACTTTTACAACAACGCATCGCCGGCGCAGTCCGGCCAACGTGGAGACAACAAAAAAATATATATGTACACGAAATAGCCGACGACGCGACAGAGCAAGAAATAAAATACCCCGGTGCGCCGAGTGGGCCCTATAGGAAGCACGAACACCTTCGCTGTTACTTACAAAGTAAATGTTTGATGGGGCAGGTTTATGTCCCGCCGGCAGAACTAATTGTGCTGTAAACACGGCGTGAAAATACCCTCCTCCTACCTCTGCGCCGGAGTTGGTTGCGCCGCAATTTATTAATGGAGATTCGTCACGAGCTTTCCACGTCTCCGGGGCCGGCGGACGTCTGTGGGTTGCGGAGGGGCGGAGGTGTAGTTTAATGCAGTATTTTTTCTCTCTCTCTCTTTTATCCGCGGGCGTGAATTAACCAGGAGTATAGCCTCTTAGCACAGGGAAGAGAAGGTCGAGGGAAGGCATTGTCATGGTAATGCGACGCAAATTGGCGTCAGGGCTGCGACGAAAGGTAGAACGCCTCGAGGTACGGTTGGCCGACGACGTCCACGGCGCGGCGGAGATCCCTTGGAGGATGGACGTCTGAAGGGCGGGCGAGACGCGCTAATGGTCACGTTTCCTCGTCAACTGCAGGTATTGAATACTAACGAATGTCAGCCAATCTGAAGTTCGAATACGAGCATGTTGAGCAGTGGCGTATCGTGGTTTGTTCCAAGGCATGCAATATAAGCTCCGACGTTACGCTTTGATCACGTGGACTCAATGTGCCTACCTGACGTATCCAACAAACGTGTGTTGTGTAGACCGAGGCGTATTACTGGACAATACGTTCTTTGCCTCTTGTACGCTACTGGAAGAAGAGTGTACCTGCTCCCACACGTCTAACGGTCTCACAGACAACTCAGTTTTGAGTATAGTCACCGCATGCCTTGGAACGCGACCACAACACGCTACTGATGTTAAGGTGGCTGCCAGCCAAGCAGTGTTGTGACTGACAAGGGCCTCGCATGTAATACGGAGCAAGCGATACGCAGTCAGCAGGAACAATACAAGTAATCGAATAAATTAATAAAATAAGGTGGACGCCTGGGTGATTGTATTTTGCGTGTTCGAGGCCTAGAAGTACGGAAGCAGTACGGACGAATCAGCAACCGAGTCACACGTCCACCTAGCCTCTAGGCGCAAGTCACAGAACTGGCGTGCAGTCTTCTCTCTGACAACTCGCCTTTAAGAGACATTCAGTGGTGATCCTGTCATTTTATGACGTACCCCAAAATATTCATACTTATAAAGTACCACAAAAACATCCATTCTTGCCATTTTCGGCCGCTAGAAAATATACTTTAATGATTAGTGGTCACAAGTCTAACATTCTTTAAACTCAATTTCCTATGTAAACAATACTCATGTGTGATAAGAACTTTTCGAATAATCTGGGAAACGACAGAAGCTCTGCACATTGCTTGGCGGCCTGGGCAGACCATGATCTTTAATTTATTTCTAACAATTGCAAATAACTTAAATATTTTTTAACCAAATGCTTTGAAAAAATGTGAGACTGTGTACAGTCATACGATACACAATTTGGCCAGAACGTTTTTATTTTTATTTATTTATTTATTTTAATAATGTACCGTTTGCTAGCGAAAAATATTTTGCTTCATTTTGGCTTGTTTTGACAACAAAATATGTGCTATTTCAGGGGCAAATATCTAAAAATCTGTTTGGTGTATCGCAACAGAAAAATTCAGACACAAACATTGATATGTGATAGTTAAAAGTGCCAGAATTAATTTATGATATATGTATTAATTTGCGTTAAATAAAATATTTTTGAAACAACTGCTAAACTAAAGAGCGCGGCCTTAAGGCTTGGTTTCAGTCGTCATATTGGATTTTATTATTTTTCGCTTTTTTGGAATTCTAAGAACAAAAGTGTTAAATATACGATTATACCTCAAATTCTGTTACATTTCGCTTCAGTACAGACACTGCGATTTAGTTGATAACACATAATTACGCTGCAATGTATGTGACACATTTTTTTTTTATTCATAACTCTCCCGACAAATTGCGACCTAACTAATACATTACTAAGTCTATTGAAATGAGTGTATCGTAGCTTAAGGTAAATAGAATTTGTGATATAGTCGCCGATTTAATACTTTTTCTTCTCAGAATTAAAAAAAAAGCGAAAAATAATAAAATTCAATATGGTGACTGAGCGAGACGTACTCATGGTCACGTGACGTAACAGTAACACGTTACACTCTCATTCGGGGGGACCAGGGCTCGATCCCGTCTCCGGACATCCTGATTTCGGTTTTCCACTGTTTCACGAAATCGCTCCAGGCGAAAGCTGAGATGGTTCTTTGACAAAGGCCATGGCCGACTCCTCTCTCAACTCCTGTCATTGCAGTAAGTTGTGTGTCCCGTCTCTAATGACCTCGCTGTCGACGAGACGTAAAGCAAACTTATCTTACTTACCTCGTGGTCATGCGGTCTTGTCACCGCAAGCATGGATTTCCGTAACGAATGCCAACCAATTATAAGTCCGAACACGTTTTATACAAATACGCCCAGAGTTAGGAATAACAAGAGTCGCTACCCGCGTGCTAGCGAAGGCTGGAATACGGCAAGTAATCGAAGAAATGAAGATATTTTTAGCCAGTGCTCAACATCTAGATCCTAAGCACAGGTAAAGGGTGACATGAGTGTTGGAGCAGCGCTGGAATGAGGGACGGGAAAAAACGAGAAATCACCGAGAAAACACGCCAGTCAACGGCATCGTTCGGTATTATTTCCACATGATAAAATAAAATCCAGGTCAACCCCGTCGAAAATCGAACCAGGATCGCCTCGGTTAGAGGTGTGTGCTCTTTCCACTGCGCTAAAAATCTCTTAAGTCCATACTTACAATGTTTGAGTAACCCAAGGTACCCCTGATTTTTGTGAAAAGATTTTTGCAACAATTTGTTTCAGTACCTTACATGCTTACCTATATATCTGCTTCGTGGTGTTACAAAGTTTAGCCGGGAATGGGAAGATAAATAAACTAGAGATGAAAGGTAACACAGTTTATTAGTTAAAGAAGATACAGGGAAATAACAGTAATACAGAACAAGAGTGAAAGAGAGATTTTGGTCAGCGCTTAGTTTCGAGGTGTTTACGGCTGGTGAGAGGTGACAGAAGGGAGCAGCGCCGGAATGAAAGGGCGGGGCATATGGAAGATCCCCGAGGAAACCCGCCGACCAACTGCATCATCCGGCACGATTCCCACTTGCGAAAGAGCGGGGACCGACTTGGTGGGAGGCGAATGGTCCGACCATTCGGCCACCGCGGCCCCTACCATAATAAGAGGTGAGTGGAATGGTAAGGATAAGGTGAGACAGGAGATAGGTAAAGGATCGCTCTCCTTCCCTAAACCAACATGAGACTCACAGCTCGTACCGCCGTTGAAGGTAGAGAAGGAGTCCTTCGTCGTCGGTGCTCGCTCTAAGTCAGAGGGTCACACCAAGACTTGAACCCAGAGTCCGTAGGTGCGCTCGCCGTCCGGATAAGCCTCTGTGTATAAGCCTCTGTGTATCCCATAGTAGCTAGCTCGGTGTCTATACCGTTCTTCATACCCCCAGCAGGCCGTCAACATCCTCCCATCTGACTGGCTCCAGCTATGCCCAAGGGCGGAACAATCCCTGCTGAATCCAAGAGTTTTGGAAGGGTGGGTAAAGCCCAGTATACACGCGCATCTTTCTTGTACATGAAAGTGAGCATCAAATGTGTACAAGAAACGGGACACTAGCTAGTGTTCTAGCTAGTATCCTACCGATTTAATTGTTTAGTTCACACGGCCAACTTTCTTGTACAATCTTGAGTACACCATTAAAATTTTGAATGCAGATTTTAAGGGCGCGTTCTACCGCAATTTTTATCGTTATTATTTTATTTTTTATTTGTACCAGATTTTTTTTCTTATTTTAGACACAAAATGTGACTAAACTTGACTCTTGTGAAATTTTTTTATCTCTTATAGTTTTCACGTAATTACTTGTTAAAGTCATATTTTGCATGTTTCCGTTTTGACGACTACGCTAAAACCAACTGATATACCAAACTAAAAAAAATCACAGTGGATAAAGACATAGCAGGCTACAATGACATGCTCATAAAATTACAGAATAAAAATTATTTGAATTTAAAAAAAATGCTGAAACTAAAAATAAAATTTTTTTAAATTCAATATATTTTTTGAAAATACAAATAATTTTTATTCATTAATTTTATGAGCATGTCATTGTAGCCTGCAATGTCTTTATCCACTGTGATTTTTTTTAGTTTGGTATATCAGTTGGTTTTAGCGTAGTCGTCAAAACGGAAACATGCAAAATATGACTTTAACAAGCCATTACGCGAAAACTATGAGAGATAAAAAAAATTTTCTAAGAGTCAAATTTTGTCACATTTTGTGTCTAAAATAAGAAAAAAACATCTGGTACAAATAAAAAATAAAATAATGACGATGAAAATTGTGGTAGACCACGTCCTTAAAGCTGCATTTTGAGTATTGGAGGTAACACGTGCAATATTTATTGTACCTGCACCAAAAATAAGCTTCAAAATGTTAAAAATTGTATTATTATTTTCTCTAGTTTATTGTGTCCAGGTGTAAAGCGACATGGCGCACGATGAGCAAATATTTTTAATATTAACTTTTGTTCAGCTAGGACACTATTTATTTCTAAATACTTCGTATTTATAACCTATTTGGTTCATAAACATTCGCGCATGCATAAAAATGGCTAATTTATATTCGACTAGTACAAGAAAGGTAATGAAGAATAGTACCGTCGCTATCCCGCACTAGCTAGTATACAAGTACTTCTATGCTAGTCACTAGTATGCTCGGTGACCGTTCACACGATACAAGTTTCTTACAAGTCGAGGTGAACAAGAAAGTGTTCACCTTCTTGTACAAGCAAAATGCCCGTGTGTACAAGGCTTAATTGTTAAGACCCACTCAACTCCTCAAGTCATCGGATTCCTGGGCCACCTTTGTTGCTGGAATACGCCTCTTTTTGGTGACTTGTTGATTAGCCACACCCTCTGACCTCCTTTCTACGACGCCACCGATTTCGTAACAGTGGTCAATGATTGGTTGTTTCAAACTCTCATTGTCTTGGAGTTCTAGCTGCTAATCACAGACGTGTGGTGTCACAGTGAACTTGTTCTTTACTGGCACTGTTGAGAGATTACACGTGTTGTAAACCAACTCGCGAGAGAGACACCACGCGCACACACTTACCGAGACGCCATTTTGAGACAGACTGACTCCAGCGTTGCCTCTGGAACTACTTCCAAGGTGAAGCGTATCCTTCCACATTGTCCACAATCCTCGTATAGGTTAATTACCGAACATACAGCCCCCCGAGACCGGCT
>PNEQ01048464.1:0-21010 GCA_003012365.1 Medauroidea extradentata | reverse complement strand
CATTGAGTGACTGAATGTTCCTAGCAGATTATGTTTGGTCACGTAGCAATGTGACATTGAGTGACTGAACGTTCCTAGCAGATTATGTTTGGTCATGTAGCAATGTGACATTGAGTGACTGAACGTTCCTAGCAGAGTATGTTTGGTCACATAGCAATGTGACATTGAGTGACTGAACGTTCCTAGCAGATTATGTTTGGTCATGTAGCAATGTGACATTGAGTGACTGAACGTTCCTAGCAGATTATGTTTGGTCACGTAGTAATGTGACATTGAGTGACTGAATGTTCCTAGCAGATTATGTTTGGTCTCATAGCAATGTGACATTGAGTGACTGAACATTCCTAGAAGATTATGTTTGGTCACGTAGCAATGTGACATTGAGTGACTAAACGTTCCTAGCAGATTATGTTTGGTCACGTAGCAATGTGACATTGAGTGACTGAATGTTCCTAGCAGATTATGTTTGGTAACATATTAATATGACATTGAGTGACTGAACGTTCCTAGCAGATTATGTTTGGTCTCATAGCAATGTGACAATGAGTGAATGAACGTTCCTAGCAGATTATGTTTGGTCACATAGCAATGTGACATTGAGTGACTGAACGTTCCTAGCAGATTATGTTTGGTCTCATAGCAATGTGACATTGAGTGACTGAACGTTCCTAGCAGATTATGTTTGGTCACGTAGCAATGTGACATTGAGTGACTGAATGTTCCTAGCAGATTATGTTTGGTAACATAGCAATGTGACATTGAGTGACTGAACGTTCCTAGCAGATTATGTTTGGTCATGTAGCAATGTGACATTGAGTGACTGAATGTTCCTAGCAGATTATGTTTGGTCACGTAGCAATGTAATATTGAGTGACTGAAAGTTCTTAGCAGATTATGTTTGGTCACGTAGCAATGTGACATTGAGTGACTGAACGTTCCTAGTATTTCTTGTCATTAAATGTGGCATTACGGCGCATATTCGTCGTGCCTTTTTAGCGTGAGAAATTTCAATATAGAGACTTAAAAAGTTAACTTACTTTGAATATGAACCACTAGTTTGTTATAAGGGCTTCTCAGCGTTATACTAAGCGGGTTTATTTTATGTGAAATTTAATTTGAACCCAATTGTGTACGCATTCATATAATTCCTGCGTGCCTATTGCGACCCAGCAACGCTGGTTTGCATCGTGGTTTAGATAGCTTTTTCTTGATCACCGCCTTACTCGTTTGCGAGCGTCGCTATCTTTGACGTCGAAGCGAAATTTAGTGACGAGAGTTGAAAATGCTTATCTGCAGGAATATACTATCTCTTTCAAATAAAATACACAAACATGTATCTTTCCACTGAACAAAATTTCTGTGTTTATTTCATCCTCGATGTTAGCGTAACACAGCCTAGCCTGTAATTACCTAACATCTGTCAACTAGATGCTGCTAGAGTTATTTTCGCACAATTTGTCTATTTGGAGTGCTATTGGATTGAAGACACTTTTGAAAGTTTTTATGTATATGACACACATTATATTGATAATTTAACTTGAGTTCTCGAAATACATTTCACACTTTTTTTTCATTAAAATAAAAGATAGGCCACCGTAATTTTTTCTCCAATATGTTTACTTCTCTGAGGCCATTATAGTCGACATGTACGAAGAGAAACAAGATCAAATACAAATAACGTTATTGTTGCAAATTTGTGACGCGCCATAAGGTGGCCACCCTGCAATAGCTATGAAGGTTTTTCAATTGTCATAAATTACAGATGTAATTATGAACGTGCCATGCACCCATTCCTTCTACTCGTAAATATGTCAGGATGCCGATGAAACAGTGTTTATAAAGCAATTATCTGTGTACATGATTTTATAGAGGAAAAACATAAGTGTATATAGTTAGTCTGTGGAAACTAGCAGGTGCATGGTTAGCATCTGACCCTTATCACGCCATCCCCCGCTCATGTAACCCCCCTACCTGCTGGACGAGAGAGGATATAAACCAGCCTATAGTATTTAACATACAAATTATTAATAATTATAATTATACTATAAAGAATTTTAGGTATGAAGAAAAACATGTAGGTTAGTTGTCAAACTGTAGCATAATGAAATTGGATAACTATATGACAAATACGACAATGGCAGGAAGTTACTGTCCTCGAGAGGCGGGACTATCTTTCGGAAGGTATCCTGATTGGCCCAGCAGAACCAAGGCCACCAGGACAAGCGGAGCCAGCGGTGGGGAGGTTGGCCACCGCACGCCAGGCACTATTGTATGTATTGGAATTTTTCACCCACTTACAAACGGGTAAAATTAACGATCCCGGTTACGTAAAAGTTAATTCGGGGAATTCGCCCGTTGTTTGGGTGTGCGTGGTTGTAGATTTGGTAGCCAACAACGAAGATTTATTTCAGTTGTGTAGGAGTAAAGAGAGCAATGTATTAGTAGCGCTCACACATTGCGACTTTTTAGTTAAAGATTTGAGTTTATGTAATGTTAATTGAAATTCCAAAGAGATAATACCTTACTACGCATTCATTTTAATGTTTAAAATGCTGTATATAATCCTATGTTTAGGTTTGGGTCAGCCGAACGAAGTTCACATGCGTTCAAAAAGTGAACCTATCGAGCTAATATTTGGAAAGCGTTTAACCAATCTGGCACAGACTATAATCGAATGTTCTGGTTGCGCGAGTCGGTAAAATAATATGGCAGACCAATTATTTTATTAGAAGTAAATTTTTTTGTCAGTAATTTTTACGTTTCTCGTGAACGGCATTGAGACAGCTGTACTGCCATCTCGCAGCAAGTTTCGCAAGATCCCGCCCACCCCTCAAATTATCGGCCAGTCACGGGTGCCTTGAACTCGCCTATTGGCTAATGGCGTTGCCGTAGCCAGTGGAAGAGCCAAAACACTACAGCTGCAGGGATTTCGTCGCAAACTGGAAGCTATTGACTGCAGTTTTTAACTTAAAAGAACTCCTTTATTTTATGCTAACTGGGTCATACATATAAATAATCATTACATACGTAAACTGTAATTTTGTTGCTAAGCGCAGATTGTTAGGTCTCTTCTTGAAGCTTTAAACCATGCAGTACGCCTTGATTTATCATACGGCCCTCAAGTTAAGATTTTATTCAGAGTAAATCGCATTTTATTGCTGCGCAAACGAACTACTGTCCACATTTATACTCTTCGGAGTTCAAATCATACTGGATTTTACCGCATAAACTACTTTATTTAACACAATTTCACGACATGAACGTATTGTGCTGTCATTTGTGTGTTACGTACATTAAAATGTACAGTATCGTGACGTCACAGGGACATCAACCTGGCGGTTCACGTTTTTGCCGCGCAAAACAGACTGCTCTTTTTATTTCAGTTTTTCTGGAGTTACACAGACGTAAAGAAAGAAAGTATAGTACCGTTATTCATGAAATTAAAAGTGCTTTTAAATAAAAATTTTATAAAAAAGAGGAATTTTCCCAATTGCAGCGGTAACTGCTTTAAATATGAATTATTATTATTAAAAGCTTGATTGTGATAATAATGCGATGTTTCGCCGAATACAGTTTATCAATTTTTTATTTACACTTTGTAGGCCAGGAACAATAACTTCCCGAGTCTTGTAACGAACGGCTATTTAAACAATTTTTTAGTGATAATTTGATTTATTCTTTGGTTAATACTAAATTAGATATTTTGATAATTCATTTCCTAAGATTTTGATATTAAAGTGTAAATTGTTCAATGTTCGCCTTTTTTTAAAGTGTGAAATGAATAAATGAATGTTATGTGTCATACACAGGGAACTTCTCTGCCGATTGTATTCAGACTTAATATTTTGTGGTGCAAATGTCATAATCCAAGGTTTGTTTGTAATTGCTTACACTGTGGCATGTCTGAAATTTCTGAAGTTAGCAAGACATTATAAGTTCATTATTTCGACATTTAAGCCTGTTGCACACGGTACAATATTCCTTACAATATTGCTTGGCTACTAGTTTCTCTACTAAAAATCTTGCCTGCTACTAGCAGCCCTGCGAGCTCAGGTACTGGATTTACCTGATTGCCGGTGACCAATTTTTGTTGCGAGCTGCACTACAGTGTTTAAGCCGCGGCCAATCAGAATTCATCAAAACAACACTAGAAGTTTTGGCGTGCGCGAGTATAGAGAAACATAAATATGGAGGGAAATGATTGGATGAAAGAGCAGCTACGAGTATTAATAAATGCTCGTAGAGAAGAGCCTTGTTTGAATTTGGTGAGAAGTGTTAGTTAGCTACCACAGTAAAAATCTTTTCGTGACTTTGACAAACTTATTGTTTTGAAATGTCTCTGAACACAAATATTTAAGTAGCAAATATCGTGTGCAGCGAAAACTTGTGTCGTACCTAGCACATAGACTTGTAAAATAAACTTGTAAAGAATCGAGTACACAAACTTGTAAGAAAAATTGTACCGTGTGCACTTAGCTTTACTCATCCATAATTTGATTCAAATAATGTTTATAATTGGTGGTCTACTACTTTCGAAGATTGCACGACATGAATAAATCAAAATTTTTAGGTTAGGTTTCGGGGAATATTAGACCGATTTTATTCAACCAAAATTTAATACATTTACACCGTAGCTTTTATTTGTGTAATATTTATTGTTGTATGCCTGCCAATTCGTGAGGTAACACGACATTAACAAATAAAATGTCACGCAATATTTAGAAAACTGATGGACCTATTCTAACAATGTTGTATTATGTAACGGTTTATCCTTAAGGTTTTGATTTTTGAAGTATTTTGTAAGGGCGGCACCGCATGAATAAAAAACATTGTATGTCATATTTCGAAAACTATTGAATAGATTAAAACAAAGGTTTACATGTTTACAATTCTTTATTCACGGATTATATTTCGGAATGGTTTAATGATATATGTTCGAAAAGGAGGTAACACATGTACACATAAGGTTTTAAGTCAAGTTAAGAGAATTATGTAAGCTATTCAAACAAATTGTTTTAATTATCTCATTCATCATGCGCTCTTGGAATTCAGTACAATTTATTCACGTATGTCTACAACTTCGAAGGTGACATTATTTAGTAAATAAATTTAATTCGCATTTCCGTACTCCAGTTTGAACTTAGATTTCATATTTCGAATCATAATGATTTTTTAAGTTCTTAGATCGGGCGGGTATATTGTCAAATGGTCTTAATTGAATTCCTTAATAGTAGATTAATAATCAGAGAATTTTTGTAATATCACGGTAGGTATCGTAGCTAACCAATAAATGCCACAAAGTAGCCGGTAGTAAATACTTGGAGGTTACCATAACACATGACTTCAATGTCTAAGAACCTGTTACCCGAGTCTTACTGACACTCACAGCTCACGCAGTGTGTATGTTTGTGTGTTCCAGGTGGCCGGCAACATACGAGAAATGGCATGAAGGAACCTGGATTATTTGGCGACACGGTGAGTCTACGTTCCTTTATACGCTTACAGATATTCAGAGAGATTATATGGTTGTACTGCCCATAACAACGAGGTATTCAGAGCCGATGAAGGTTAGTGAGGTGAAAGGACATCACAACATCCATTCTCGAGCCGGGATTCAAACCCATGACCTCTCCAACCGTGGATCGGCGCCTAACAGACTACGGTACGGAGGTCGGTTTATATAGATTCAGTAAATACAGAGTTTCTTGGTGGTATAAATGTTCTGTGGACAACATATAACTTACTGACACGGTTTTTTTCTTCATATTCACAATTGTTCAGAAGTCTTCATAACATTAGAGACCTATTGTATAATGTTAAAGGAAAGTTGTTTCGGCGACTACGTAGGAGAAGTAAGTCTTTTAGTGCGAAATTTATGTTGTGTAATGTGTTTAAAAATTAAAATCATGAGACCATGGAAGTTTACACTGATCTTAAATCGATCAAAGAAACACTCGTAAGCAAACAGTAAGTTCGAGTTAGTTGAAAGTAATCATACATTTCATCTTTGGGTATATTTGCACAATGAACCTAAATATACGGGGAATTACTAGTTGTAATATCCCTGGTAAACATAGGATCTTGCTCAAAAAGCGCTTCCGCACAAGGCTTTCAGACCCAAAGTAATTGTACTCCTTAGAATAGCATTACAAAACTGTATTTAAATCATTTTCGCATTTTAAAAAAATGTTATTAGGAGGAGAAAATACAAATTTCGAACAATGTCGAAACTGGATTGACCTCATAAGCGCACCTTTCAGATAAAGGATGCAAAATTCCCATTCGTGATGTTTGGTTTCTTGTAGATCAGTTATTTTTGACAATATTTCTTTTACCTGACATATTGTAAATTTCAAGATTACGTAAGTATTTATGACTTTTTTTTTTTTTCATTTTTTAAAAGATTTTTTTAAGGGACTCTCATACCTGACTGTTGAACAGTGTGGCAGAAAATTACAAATTCATGTTATTTTGCAAATGTATTATAATTACTCCCAATGCACTAGTCTGCGGGAAAAAAATCACTAAAATATATTTCTGAGATGCGTAGTTGAATATTTTGATAAAGTAATGCGTATTGGAAACATTGTTTCATCATAGTTAAAAGCGAATTTCTCGCCAAGTTTTATCTCAAACCCGGTAATCCACTTCTCTTTTGTGGTGCTGTGAGCTTTGTTGGATATTTTGAAACAATGAAATTGCAAATTTACCGCTTGAAGTTCCATAGTTGCAGCGAGACGAGAGAAGTACAGCACATTAGTCCAGAGCCGTGCGCAATAAGGCATTTAGGTGCTAGGTGTGTGTGTCAGTGTGACTTATCGCTACTTCGTTCCTGAATCTTCGTCACATCAGGTAGGCGGCCGGGTTGACAATCTTTATACAAATGTTACTTTTACACTGAGAGAAATAATTGTTTCATTTTACTAAATATAATTGTTTGGGTCACGTTTGCTTCAGCTAAACAGTATTTTGTAGGCAAGACCAAGCCTCAAGTCTTCCAAACAAATTTAATTATTTCCCTCGACCAAATTATTCATTTAAACGCACTTTGTTTGGGCCAAACACATATTTGGTTACTATAGGACGTCGAATAAATATTTTGTGTAAACAAACAACTCGTTACAACTTGTCAACAAAATAATATTGTTAGTTTTAAATGATGTGCCTGGAACTAACAATTTTTTTTTCAATGGACTAAATGATTTTGTTGGCGAAACTGTAGCCATTTGGTTGACTTGTGGAAGTTGGCAGTCTGGCTAGCGTGAACGATAAGATGGCGAACACTACATACCTCAACTTTCAAAATATAAGCTTGTGCGACAAGTAGGGCGTCTAAACTGTTAATCAGCGTAATTAAAGGATCTTAATTTTAGTTTTAACAATTCCAAAGTGGCTAATTCGATTGTTCACAGAAGAAAATGCTATAAAATGGAAAACACCGCAGCCGCACGTCTCGTTCTTTATGCTGTGGTGGACAGCGATCATTTCAATAATATTATTTGACGTCGTTTACCTTCTCGCAGACGGAAGACAAACAATTTTGAAAATACAGCAGTACAATCGTAAAAAAAATTCCTACTCCTACACAGATAACAAACCCATCGTCACTGAAACGCTCGCAACTCAGTTGGTTAGGTCAAGAGTAGAAAGAGGCAAGCCAAGCGGTAATGGATAAAATCCCGGCCTATCCACATTTTTTTTTATTTCCGAAATTTTTTAAGTTAAGAAAAAAAATTTTTTTAATCTCAAAATTTTGCATGTGCATTTCATATGACCAACGAAATTTATCACCAGCTAAATCTTTTATACTGTTAACAAAATAAAGCCATTTGCCTCAAACAAATCGAGGGAACAAAATAATTTGGTACGAGCAAACAAATATCTAGTTGCCCCTATACAAACATTTCATTTGGTTGATTCAAACAAATTTTGTTTGCACCAACAATTTTTTTCTCATTGCAGCAAACTTAACATTTTCGACAGAAAAACCACACATTTAATACGTACTGTACACAGAGATACAAACATAACGTGCAAGTATAGAGTACAGGGACACTGGTTATCGACGACGGGATTGGCTCAGAAAGATTCCCAGGGGTGGACGTCGTGCAGCAGCTCAAAGGGCTCGGGAAGATAGTATTCGTTGACTTTCATGTTGTAGCCGGCTTTGTACAGGGCCACAGAGATCAGCCCCACGTCCACGTTGATGCCACGAAGGTCCTCATCCTCCTCGACGTCAGACAGAAGCTCGAAGTTGTCTGCCCGCTGATACAAGGAACACAGCTCCTGCGTCACAGTCCTAGGAGAGTGTTGGATATGTGCGGTGGGTCGTAGGCGTGTTATCTTCAAGTCTTCTTGCCTCAGTGGTCGTGGCACAATGTCTGGACTGCGTGGTGGTGTCGGCAGTGGCGGTGGTAATGGTCTCTCAGGTAGTCTCTCTAACTTAGGCCCAACAACTGATTCTTGCTCAGGCTGCTTCATCAGTTGGTAGGCCCACGCTGGTAGTCTCTTAGTGCCTTCCACCTGGGAGACTGCAGGTGGGCGTCGCAATGTAGTCACCAGCGCCGGTTCCGATGAGTACACCAGCTTTCTGCGGACTGGCTGTCGCGACGGTCTCTCTACTTGAGTATATTGTGTTCTTGGTGCTCGAGGGATGCCCGTCGGTCGTGGAATGCCTCCAGGTTTCGGGATACCCATCGGTCGAGGACAATCGCCTGGCTGTGGAATGCCCGTCGGTCGTGGAATGCCTCCAGTTCGTGGAATGCCCGTCGGTCTTGGAATACTCCCCTGTTGCGGAATACCCGTCCGTCGTGGACAATCACCTGGTTGTAGAATGTCCGTCGGTCGCGGGATTCCTCCAGTTCGTGCAATGCCTGTCGGTCCTGTGATGCCTCCAGTTTTTGGAATGCCCGTCGGTCCTGTGATGCCTCCAATTTTTGGAATGCCCTTCGGTCGTGGGATGCCTTCAATTTTTGGAATGCCCGTCGGTCCCGTGATGCCTCCAGTTTTTGGAATGCCTGTTGGTCCTGTGATGCCTCCAGTTTTTGGAATGCCCTTCGGTCGTGGGATGCATCCAGTTCGTGGAATGCCCGTCGGTCTTGGAATATTCCCCTGTTGCGGAATACCCGTCCGTCGTGGACAATCACCTGGTTGTAGAATGTCCGTCGGTCGCGGGATTCCTCCAGTTCGTGCAATGCCTGTCGGTCCTGTGATGCCTCCAGTTTTTGGAATGCCCTTCGGTCGTGGGATGCCTTCAATTTTTGGAATGCCCGTCGGTCCCGTGATGCCTCCAGTTTTTGGAATGCCTGTTGGTCCTGTGATGCCTCCAGTTTTTGGAATGCCCTTCGGTCGTGGGATGCATCCAGTTCGTGGAATGCCCGTCGGTCTTGGAATATTCCCCTGTCGCGGAATACCCGTCGGTCGTGGGATGCCTTCAGGTCGTGGAATGCCCGTTGGTCTCTGCATATTCTGATGATATATTCTGTAAAGAAATACATTATCTGTTATATAGTTTGCAGGTACGTGATGCTCTTATAATTTAAAAGTTTGCCAAATAATCTAAGTGTTATTGTCTAATTACTAACAGTAACACATTGATCCATATTCTGGAAGACACTGGTTTGATTCCCGGCTCTGGCCAGCCTGATTGCGGTTTCATTGGTTTTCCAAAATATCTCCAGGCGAATGAGGGAAATGTTCCGTAACAAAGACCGTGGCAGATATTTTTATCTGTTCTTGTCATTATGTCGAGTTGTTTGTCGCTATTAGCCTAGTAAATGAAAGCTCAAATTCGCTCGTTGTCGCAATTAATTCCGGAAAATCTGACATTTTGTCATATGTTAGTCCCTAATGAGATACATATTGCCTCAAAAACTCCCTGCCTTTACCCTTTGTAGTTGCTGCCTCCCCCCCCCCCTTTTTTTTTTTTTTTTGGTTAGTTTGAAAATGTTGATCTTCACAGAATTACTTGTAAATATGTAAATAATAGGCAAAATTAGTATATCTCTAGTGCGTTTTGTTCTTAAATGTCAGTCTTCTCTTCATTTTGTTCCTAGCAATATTTTCGCTAATGTTAGAGTATTTAGCGTCTTAAAATGTGAAATTAAAAAATTATATTTTGAAGTCAAGATGTGCATTTTTTTTTTAATAATTAAAATACAGAAAAGTTCTTCAAATCCATTTTGTAGTACACACTTTCAGCCGTAAAATGACGGAGATTGTGAGCACGTGGGTGACAGCTCGCGCACTTGAATTTCTGTGTATATTTACTTGGCTTGCCTATAAATTCCTCAAAAAATGGCATTGCCAGTTTATATTTTTAATGTAAACATATTTTAAAGGATGCCCATTATTAAAACTGTCGCAGGTTGTGGCATGACTGATATCTTGTTATCTCGTATTTAACATTATCATTTTAATCGAAAAATGTGTATCTGTAATGTGTTACTTCCACATGATTATATATATATATATATATATATATATATATATATATATATATATATATATATAAAATAGACACACGCTAGCCGGCCGGCTGCGGCGTTGCTCGCGTGAAATTATGTAATGTAAACAGTAACTCTGGATAAAATATGTGATGAAGGCATTTAACAGCTAGCGTAGTCAATAACAGTGAACTATGATTAACTGTCTTAGCTCAGAGTAAAAAGTGCGCGCAATATGCTCGTATGATGTCATTGTAATTCCCATAGCAAAGTCTTGCACGGGATACGAACCCGTAACCCCACCCCTTCCACGCCACAAGCTTTATACAATACCTGAGTGAATGTTAAAGGCATGCCGTCATAATTCTTTCGTATGTACAGGTTACAGTCCAAAGAGGTTTTATTTATGAGGTTGGCAAAAAGAAACGACTGTTGAATTATTTCTCCGCGATCATTCTCTTTTTTTCGGGAGACTGTAACATTTTACTGTTTTTCACCTACGTAATTTTCGAATTTCATAAAAACCTGAATTTGATTAGTAGATATTTACATAAGCTTCATTCTTATCAAAAAATCATCTCGATATGTCAACGGGTATAAGGGGTACAGATGAATATTTGAAATCACATTTTTTTTTTAACAGTTTTCAAGGACGAATTTCGAAAAATACTGAAATTTCTTTTTTATATTTACATAAAATTTATTCTAAAGCAAAAACCATTTCAATATTTCCGCTGGTTTAGGAGATACGTGGGATTAATTAAAAAACATGTTTTTTTTTTTTTTTAAGAAATTTCAAGGACGAATTTCGAATAATTGTAAAAATACTTTTTATATATTTACTTAAGCATCATTAAAAAAATCACCTCACTATCTGAATTGGTTTAGGAGAAATCACGGATTAATGAAAAACACACTTTACGGCTTTTCATCCCCTTACTTTTTGAATTTCACAAAATCGAAAAATTGGCGATTATGCGTTTCTTTGGGCAATAATATGAAGTTAAAACATTTATGATAGCATTTCCGGTTAGTGAGATTCTTTTATAAAACACATTTTACCCCTTTTCACCCCCTTAATCATAGAATTTCGAAAAATCCTTTCTTAGTGGGTGCCTACGGGGCAAGTGGAAGCTTCCCTCAAAATTTCATGGTTCTAGGTCTAGCGGTTTGGGCTGAGTGTTTATGAGTGAGTGAGTGATTGAGTGAGTGAGTGAGTGTGCCAAAACACTTCATTATATATATATATATATATATATATATATATATATATATATATATCTGTGTGTGTGTGTGTGTGTGTGTGTGTATAATGCTAGGGTTAATATACAGGGCAAGTTAGGACAAGTGTTTTAATTTTTCATGGTGATAGCTTAAAACTATGTCAAATATTAAGTCGAAAATGTGTTATTGAGTTTGTCCGAAAAATGAAGCAGTGCTAGTAATGCTATCATAAAAGTATAATCTAAAGCGACATTTCTGTAAAAATAGAACATCACTCTAAATTAGCCAACTGTGTTTTGAAAATTACATAATTTTTATTATAGCCCACTTGTAAATGTATGTAGAAAGAAAAGGAAATTGGCAAATGCATTTTAAACGCAGCAATTGAAACGTTTCCTTACCTACATGCGGTACTGCACTTTCCCTATGCTAAATCGTCTCACATGTATGTTCAAGAAATGATTGAATTGGAATCGAAGCTATCAAATATGAATTTGAAATATTTGCAAAGGAAGTATATTTAAGTAAACAGAAGTGAAAAATTATTTTCTGGAACGTGGACGGATATATTTATAAAACAATTGAGCGACGTGTTCAATTATTTTCAGTATGAGGTTTAAACCATGGCAGAAGAATGACATATTCAACGTTGGCCACACGAGTTCTTCGGATTGCATGCTGCTCAAGAGTACAGGACATTGTCGAGGAGTTTCTTGCAAGTACAGTCAGACTACTTCTGTGGACAGCATTTTAAGTTACGGGATTCGTGCAAGCTAAGAGATAATAATTCTGACATTAAGTTCCATCTACAGGTTGGAGTTGGTGGTACGAGAAAAAAAAATTAATGCAGGAAAGTAAAATGTTGATACCTGTTGCCAGTACCAAATCCTTTGCCCTTAATGATCTTTGTCTTGTTTCCTGCAGTTGTAAGACTTCCTGTGGCAACTATTGCAAATTCAGAAAATCTGGCTTAAGCTGTCGTGCTATGGCTTCTTGTCAGTGATTAGTTTTAAAGAAATGTTGGGTCTGCCCGTGACTGATGCTAATAAAGATCAGCCTAGACAGGTTGTTGCAAAATTTCATGTCAATATTGTGGGGACCAATCCTCACATGTAGAGGAACAAAAAATTTATTCTGCGAGGTGGACTGAACTATAGAATCATTGCTGTAACGGTCACTTCAAACACCTATCAGATTGTATGGACATAGGTCCGAAAACACACTGTTTGTGCGCTACAGTTGGCAATACATGACTTATGGTGGACAGCGTGCGGGCAGGATAGCGTTGCTGTGGGGCGTCACTACAGCTGTCCGTAACATGTTACTATGCCACACACTACACCACTAACATATAGACACTATCACACAGGCGGAAATAGATAGTTTGATACAGGGAACTCATGGTCCATGTCAAATAGGGAGGGTTGTAGATGCTTCCAAAGTCTGAGAAAAAATTAAAATTTATTGTTATCTTTTGAAAACGGTTTGCTTGACAGAAACATATTTCTGGTTACCAACAAGTGTCACCGAAATCAATAATAACGTAAGGGATTTGTACATTTAACACACCTCAGTCATGTTTAAATGGGGTGGCACCGCCCTAATTAAAAAAAAATGTACATGACAGTAAATATATACTATTTGTGACCAAAAATAATAAATCATCGGCAAAATTAGAACATGATATTTCCCTGGCAAAAAACTGTCTAAATCTCGTCCTATAAGGGTATTCGTTAAGTGTTTGACTTCACCGAGAATTGCTATTACCTACCAACTATGAAACCAGAAATGACTGATTGCGTGCTGCGCCATAGTGGAATACGTCTTGCAACTTTGTGGGTGGTAAATTATTGAGTTTCATAAACAGATTAGGTGGCATTATCTCGATTAACGAGAAATAAAATCAGGAAACTAATCCACGTCTATGCATTACCAATGTCATTTCGCACTATCATAAGATATTCGTCAACAAGTATTCAAATTGATGGCCTCCCATTTCATTACGACTATTGAGTTGGCGTATCAAAGACTGGCGTACTCGTTCGAATACACACGGTGTATGGTGTATCTTGAATTTTGTCGCAGGCGGCAGGTAGCAGAGCTTCTTCCGTGGATGAACCCCCACAGGAAAAAGGTTGAGTGGATTAAGGTCTGGAGATCGTACTGGCCATGCAATAGGCCCACCTCTTCCAATCCACTGTGCTGGAAATGCCGTGTTAAGGTGATAACGTACAGCTCGTGTGTAATGTGGAGGGACACTGTCATGTTGAAACCACTTAAGTTGCCAAACCGCAAGCGGCATATGCTTGAGGAACTCTGGCAATGTGAATTGCAGGAATTGAAAGTACATGTGTCCATTCAATCGGCGTGACATCAAGTAGGGCGCAATGAGATGGTCGCCGACAATACCCGCCTAGATGTTCACAGAGAATCGTTGCTGGTTCGCTACTATGGCAGTTGCGTGAGGATTGATGTCCAAAATGCGACTGTTCCTGCTGTTAAAGTAACCATAATACATAAATGTCGCTTCATTAGTAAACAATACGATGGACGTAAAGTCTGGATATTCTGTTCACTGACACATGAACCACTGCGAAAAAGCATGTCGAGAAACTAAATCTGCTGGTTGGAATGCCTGGACCATTCGCACGAGGTAGACATGTAGCAGTTGCTCGTGTATAACACGCCATATAGTTGAATGTGACACGTCCACTCCGCGGGCAATGGCGAGGGTACTTGTTGACGGGTTTTCCTCTACAAGGTTCAGAACTTCTTCATTCCTTTTGGTGTACGTACATTTCTTGGATGACCAAAGCCACCTCGCACTTTAGATGTGCCTGTTACACGCAGTCTCTGGGTTACACTGCTGATGGTCTCGTGATGAGGTTGCCTCCGCGCAGGGAATCTCTCCTGATACAATCGTACAGCAGCGTGTGTATTACCTTTCATTTCACCGTACAACAGAACCATGTTTGTCGTTTCGGCGTTGGTGTACGTTGTCATGTCGACTTGTAGCACGTTGCAGGCAAAACAGTGAAGTTTGGATTTGTAGTCTACTGAAGTCCTCTCCCATGAAGTCCTCTCCCATGTTCGGGAAGGGGAACTACACTACCGATAATGGGAGGGGGAACAACGACACATACCAATGTTATTATCAACCACACTACACGATGCCACTTATGATTCCTCGTTGCCACAAACCAAGTGCCCACACGCAACACTGGTGCGGCAAGCAATCAGACATCCCTGGTTGCATACCTGGTAGGCAATAGCAGTTCTCTGTGAAATCAAACATATACTTAAAGGATGGGGCTTAGACAGTTTCTGCAAGATACATTTATTTTTCTTATTGTGCCGACGTTTCATTATTTTTGGTCACAAGTAGCACATTTTTACTGTCACGTACGTTTTTTTTGTAATAAGGGTGGTGCCACACCATTTAAACATGACTGAGGAGTGTTAAATGTGCAAATCCCTTACGTTATTATTGATTTCGGTGGCATTTACTGGTAACCAGAGATCTGTCTCTGTCAAGCAAATAGTTTTTAAAATATTACAGTAATTTGTAATTTATTGTCTAACATGGAAGCGTCTACAACCATCCATATTTGACCTGGACCATGGGTTTCCTGTATCAAACTGTCTATATCCGCCTCAGAAATAACCTGTTAAAGTTTGTCGCCATGTTTTAAACACACGTTGTGTACCTATTGCTGTTATGTTCGCCGCGATGCTGTCATCTAAAGTGTAATTTTATGAAAACAACCGAGATTTTTTTGTAATTGTTCAGGTAACCCATAACCACGACACCTCCATTATTTAGCCAGTCCACGATGGTTCCATACATGGAAGAAAGTGGGAGGCCGTCAGTAGGATACGCTACCCACTCTCTCGAACCAAAACTGTCTGGCAACTAATACTTACTATGTACATGACCTAGTGTTTCAGACAAATGAAAGAAGAATACTTTAGTTGGTTATATCAATAATGTGCTAGGAACATAAGTAGTGAATAAAGTTGTTATATTTCTTCATCAACAAAGTCTTGGTCTGCGGGAACAGACTGTGAATAGAGATAATGCGTGTAGGAAGCCGGAGTTTATGTACCGCCACGCACGTGCTCATATCTCTGTTAACATTTCAGAAAAAATCTGGAACAATATTGAACAACTTATCTGTAAGAACAAAATGCGCCAGAGGTTTACTCAACATTTACTATTTTTTACGTATTTATAAGGGGTTCCGTAAAGTTCAACATTTTCAAAATACCGAAGTAGGTGTTTTTACTTATTGGAGGAGGGGGGGGGGAGACAGGAACTTTTTAGCAGTTACGTTCAAGAAAATTTTACAAACTTATATACTACAGTTTTTTGTTTTTCCCGTGACGTAGGAACTTAGTAAGGCTATGTCAGATGTATTTTGTAATTTGTAGGTATTTGAAATGTTGCAATTAAGAATGTTTAGTAAGCAGACGGCAACTTTCTTGGAATATGGTGTTATAAGCTGCTGCACAGGAACAAGTGCCTCAATATACCTGGTGATTGTTTGTTGAAGATATAGCAGCGATATGTACGTATATTTCGACAGCACACGCATTTTACTATTAATTTCCACTTTTACAACTCACCGGAGGTTGAAAACAATAATCCTTATACATTATATCAGACCGCCTTGGCCTGATCAATTATTTTAAAAGTACGCACCAAGTAAAGGTAGCGAAACGTTTTGAATTGGTCCCGTGAAATGTTGGTTTCAACACAAGAATTTTTACAACCTGTTGCTAAAAAATCTAAAGTAAATAAATATTTTGGGATGATTTATGCAATGGGACTGAATGATGTTTAGTGAAATCTGGTGCACTTGCGTTTTACCTTAAGTCAGATTGTCTGAACAATACGATAAATCAAGCATTTACTTTCCAGTTTTCAGATTTAAAACATACACACCGGGTTCATGCCTGGCAATAATTATTTCTTTTAATGATTCATGCACCAGGAATAAGTGATTTAAATAAAAAAAAACTAACTTTCATACTTTACTACGCTCTTCGTAGAAATTTCCTTACATGGAAAGCAATTATCTGATCTGTGTGGATTACATTATTTTGATAGTAAAATTGTATGTTTTGTTACATCGCAATTATACTGACGCAATTAATACTGAGTACAGTACGAGAGACGGTTAACTTGAGCTAGTTGCACCTGACATAGGCCCACGTTTAACCATATGACTAAGAGGCTTCACAAAATTAGACGTAAACTATAGAGGTTTTTGTTACTTTCAACCGCTTTGGTCTTGAGAGCCGACGACGATAAACGAAGAGAGTGTGGAGCAGCGCCGGAATGTAAGAGCAAGGGAAACATGCCGAGCAGCGACATCTTGTGGCAAGATGTCACTTGTGAAACTACGGTCACAATGTTATATAGACAGAGATGTGAAGTGCTCGAGTACAACATTGTACCTACTGTACGTGTAATGTGGCTTATCATGAACAAGCAACTGAGGAGTGATTTCAGAAATTATCTTCAGACTATAAGGCCATGCTCTCCCCTTTATACTTCTTTTACCTATATAAAGTTTTTACGCCTAAACGAAGGAAGATATAAAAAAAATGGGAGTTTTGTTTTAAATTACTTCTCCATGTTGGCTTATTTTTTAAGTCAGTAAATACTATAGTTTTAGCTAATTTGGTAATTAACGAAGTTTTGGATAAGTGACATTATTGTCGAAGCCGTATAATTTCTTATTTAAAAAAAACTATCACGGGAAAAACCATTTAATACAAAACTGCGAGACAGATTTTTGATCTCCGCTCTCGTTGAACACAGTAGAGACAAGTAGATCATGGCCGTAAGTAGGATGTCGAGTACGTACACAGTTGGCAGCACGCCACTTTATATGCGAGTTCAAAACTCATGCCAGTTTAACTTAAACACTCAATATTAATAGCCTAATAGAAGAAGAAGAATTGAAAACCTAAGTGCAAAAAGAAATAAACACAGTCACAGGCGCAAAAAAAAAATCAGGCATTTGTTATTTCGTTAATCTTCTATCGGATTGTCGCATTTGGATGTTTAAGACATGAATTCACTCTTACTAGTGAAGCGAATGTTTAGAACGATACTGAATCATACCCCTTATCGGGATACAGCTGTAGTTTATTTATGTATACATACATACATACATATATATATATATATATATATATATATATATAGTTGTAAGCAAACTCAGAACGATATAATACTTGTACATTATTTTGTGAAAAAAGGTATTTGTTAAATTAGAAAATAAACCCCAAATGAAACTATTAAAAACGAAGACTCGGTGCTAACATCACTGATTAAATTTTACCTTTAATTAAATTCCGTGAAGAGAATGTTTAAGATGATACTGTGCTAAAATATCGGTATTTAACGTAGGCTACTTAAATAAATTGAAACAACTCGCTAAATACTATGTATTACTTTTCGTTCAAATAAAATTGTTCTACCTAATAGGTGTTTACATTTAGCTGAATTACTGTTTACCCTTGTAAGTTAGGTTAGATTTACTTACAATGTGTTCTACCAACCTTAAACGCAGATCTGCGATTATAAAACTGAACATTAAATTTGTAGCAATAAGAGATTTACTCACTTTTTAAGGTGCTCTAAATTTGCATTTTGAGTTTTAAAAAAATTATATGAAAAATCGTCTCCAAAAATTTAGAAGATATGTTTGTAAATCTTGTTGCTATCAACAATAATATATGACGTCTTTGATGGAATCACAGAATAAATTGTTATTCTTGTATTATTGCTATTCTTTTGTAAAATCTGAATAAATATGAAAAGAAAAATCAAGCAAAATACTATGATCACAGAAGCTCTTATAAGATCTTTGTTCTGTGGTTTTCAAAGACGTTAGAAATAATTTTTAATTTGAATATCGATTAAGTTGTACGATTTCTCGCAATAAATAAGCACAGCAAATAATTTGCCTTTATATGAAAACTACAAATTCGTCAAGTATTTTAACCTTAGAGTAAATATATGATAGAGGGAGTATCCTCTATACAGCTGCCTACGTAATTGTGTGTTCAACATGTGTCACGTAAATATGCGCGGGAGATTTTAAATGACATTGAGAGCCGAGATAATAATTGCTTAGTAATCACAACTATGTTGGGTTATTTTGGTACCTTAAGAATATATGAACTAAGGAGAACATACTACCATATAATCGCATAGTATAATTGCGCAGAAATTTCAGAACGGCAAATGTAAACAATGTTTGCCACGTTACTGTTTTCCTTAACCCAGCTGTTTTTAGTAAAAAGTAAATATTAGCTACATACTTACTATAAGGTTTTGAACAGAGATCTTGGTGACACCACATGACTAAATATATATTCTGGAAGGTACGCCATGAGTTTCAAATATCACAACTGCATTTTTACGCCAAGAAAACAAACAAACTCTTGAGACTATGTTGGACACACATTTGTGACGTCATTTTCCCTCTACTATTACCTCTATGATTTTAACTCTCAGTATACAAACACGTGAAAGCTTCTTAGTCTATGACAACCACACAGTACGCCACTCTCTTTTGTCTATGCAATACTCGTCGTAGGCCACGGCCGTAGAAGAACAGGTCTGGACACTCGCCTGGAAACTTGACCCCCTTGTTGTTTGGCTGTAGTTCACCAAGTTACCGAGAATGTTGTGTTTTATTGGCGCTGATGTTACGGCGGTCGGACTAAACTCCGCCCACTTCCTTTCCGCTAAGATAAACAATTTATCAAAACGTATTTTTTATCAATTTATGAAATACTTTCTTCGCTCACAATTTTAAGAAAAGGCTCCAGCAATCTTTAGTTACTTTATAAATTTAACAATGGAAAAAAAAGGGTGGAGTTTGGTCCGACCGCCCGAAAAACAGCGCCAAAAAGTACGACATTCTCGGTAACTTGACGAACTACAGCCAAACAACAAGGGGGTCAAGCAAAATACATTGTTAGATAGGCGAGTGTCCAGACCTGTTCTTCTACGACCGTGTCGTAGGCCTGATCTATGGCTATGGTCCCTGGGGCGTAGCCAGGTTATATTTTCGGGGGGTGTCACACTCCGTACTAGGGCGGGGTCCGGGGCTCTCCCCCGGGAAAATTTTGTTTTTAGGGTGCAAATTGGTGCTATTTAAGAATTTTTGGAATCATAACATTGGTTTAAAATTACTTAATTTTTAGCTCGACATGAAAATATTTTTAACGATACATTTATGATTACCTGCTAGAATCGCTAGTAAAAAAAGTGGATTTATTGAGCATTTCACTCTAAACACCCAATTATCAAATACTTCTCAGCAAAAGATATTGCTAATAAAACGTACATTATTGCTTGTTGAACATTCGATTTTAAATACAGTTGCCATCCCCAAGAGCCAAATTCAAACACTTTGACAATACATTTAAAATGCCTTGAAAATCTAAGACTTAGGCTGTATTCTTGGCTACAATTTTACATATAATGTTTTTGTTCAAAACTAAATCATCAATGAATCCAACCTTAGGCTCTTACAATTGAAATACCGCTCAAAGTCTAACAAGAATCAAACAACGTTTTAAAGCAAAACATATTACATTCTAAAATACACAGAAAAAATTTACGCATCTGTATCACTGATGCATATGTTGTACATATTTATAAAATATTTTACAACACCATTCTTCTGTTGGGTTTTCTGGCCATGAATCTAAAATTTCATCATATGTGAAAGGCAGTTGTTAGTGAATTGACATAAGTGCTAGGTCAGTTAATCGTTCGTGACACTTCGTGTTTCTTAAATATATCCTAACTCTTTTCATTAAGGAAAATGACCTCTCGACCTCAGCTGTTGATACAGGTAAAGTTGCCAGAACAAACAACAGATGTATGGTTGGGTAGAAATGCTTGTTGCAAGCATCCAAAGCTGACATAATCCCATTTGGTATATCAGATTTTCTGTCTTTACATTTCTCACACCAGTTTGCGTAGGCGTGCTACGCTGCGGGAAGGTAAATTTTTACCAGTTGCAGCTTGCAGGGTAAAACTGATGCTGTTAACAATCAAAGGCTCTTGATCAGTTGCCAGTCCGGCCAGTCGTAGTTCGCGCAGATGTACTATACTGCGGAAGATAAAACTTGGCCAGTTGTAGCTTGCGCAGTACACTCACTGCAGGGTAACAACTAACGCTGTCAACAATCAAGGGCTCTTGATCAGTTGCCAGCCCGGCCAGTCGTAGTTCGCGCAGATGTACTGTGCTGCGGAAGATAAAACTTGGCCAGTTGTAGCTTGCGCAGTACACTCACTGCAGGGTAAC
>PNEQ01048461.1:0-21009 GCA_003012365.1 Medauroidea extradentata | reverse complement strand
GGGGTGTGATCTGCCAGAGGTAAGACATGCATGTAACTCTAGCTGTCACACGTTATCTACGAAGAGTAAGATTTCGCTTCATTAAAGAAATCAGGGGTCGACAAACTGTGTAACCTACATAGTAATGCTTACCAGCCGAACGTTTCTCTCCGACGTGCGCATTCACATTTTTCAACAGCTTTTCTTTTAACTTTTTTTTTTTTTTGGAAAATTTTTGCTATTTTTTGACGGTTCCCGAGAGTAGGTTCGTAAAATCGCTACCTTCGCAAAATCCAGGGTTCGTAAAATCGGGGGTCTAGTGTATTAATCAGCAACGTGCCACATGAACACCAGTTGTGGGCCAAACAAGCACGAAAGTTTTTTGAAGCACTGGGATTGGAAGGCGAGTTCAGTGCATCATCAGGATGGCTGACTCGCTTCAAACAGCAGCATGGTATCCAAGAGATTGCCATTCAAGGTGAGAAACTAAGTGGTGACGACCAAGCAGCTGGTGAATTTAGAAGAGAATTCCAGGAACTGGCTGCAGATGAAAATTTATAGTTGGAGCAAATTTACAACACTGATGAAACTGGGTTATATTGGAAGTGTCTCCCAGCAAGAACATTGGCCTTTGAAAAAGAGTGCAGGGTACCAGGCCATAAATAAATGTGCTGCGCTAATGCTGCTAGTTCTCACAAAATAAAATTGTGTGTCATTGGAAAAGCAAATAAGCCACGTTCTTTCAGTGGAACTGAGAAGTCTTAACTTGCCAGTGGCGTACTTCAATCAAAAAGGTGCGTGGATGAACAAAGAAATATTGTTACGGGGGTAACTAGGGGCGTGCTTAGCTTCCAGAAGTAGAGAACACACAAGAGGTACACAACCTTAATATAGGTTAGCTATCAAGAAATAAAAAGTAAAGTTATAGAATTTGTTTTAAGAATTTATACAAAAACAAAAATATCAAAGAAACGTTTACAAAATTTTTACTAGAATTGACAAGCTTTTGACTAGAATTGCCAAGCAAGATAACAAAAAAAAAAAAAAAAAACTACATAAGAATTATCATTATTGCAACACATTACTGTTATTAAACTTAATCACCTAATAAAGTTCTACTAAATCTCTAGATTTGTTTTCCAGACATCTGGATCGTTCACAACTACAGTACAATTTATTCGCCCAAAACCACCAAGGAGCCCCGTGAAGACGCTACAACAGATTCAAACTTCCGTTCCATGGATCACCAAGGCGCCGGCGGTCTCTTCGACCGCTTCCTTGCCACAGGGTCGACGACACAGCACACCACCTCACCCACAGTACCTCCTACAACAAAACAGATAGCATAAACAGTGTGCCAGTGCAAGATGTTACATAACACTCTGAAAGGAAAACATTGGCATTAGACATTCCTAGCACAACTGAATGGACGACTTGAAAAGAGGTGGAGCTTCAGTCAGGTGTGGGATACAATTCCTATCTCCATGGATACCGTAGCCGAACATAACCTTCATTTAGCTGTTTGGCTACACATGTCCCGGATGAGATATACGTCAAGAAAATTGATTATTTGTTTGGAATTGGCTGCTTTTTCAGGTAAACATTAATATTATGTATTTACGTATCTCAACCATGAAATTGAAACTAATATTTTTTACCCTTGCGTGCAAATCTATGAATGCACAACATTTTTGCTTTCTGCAATTACCAACTAACAAATCAGCATGTTTGTAAACAAGCTTTGTGTCCCTGCGGTGAGACGTCAGGGGGTGTGTACTTCAAGTCATCCATTCATAGAGGAGAGGTTGAGCACCACCTTATCAACAATGCAAACAATGCTTATAGAAACTCTTTAACACAATAACTATCTAAAAGAATTACTTTTCATGTTAAACACAATACACTTTGAAAACAATCGTCACTACTTCACCCACCACTGAGAAAGTGGAAACAAGAAATAAAGCAGATTAATTATCATGGAAAGGAAAAAATGTTCATTCACAGTGTAGCAGCAATCAGGTAATCAGGGGAAAAAATGTAATCTGTGTTGCCTCCTCTTCTTCCTCGGCGAGAACCTCTGTAGAAACCTTCCGGATCTCGTACCTGGAGAACTTGCCGGGGTGAGAGGCCAGTACCCTGCATTTCACGGTACAACTATCACCTCGAGCCCCTTCGTCGAGTCACGAACACAGGCGTCACTGCCTGGAGGACCTCTTCGCTCCTTACGGAGACAGCACAACATGCCATGAACCAGGACACATCAACTCGTCACGTCTCTTCACCAGGGCGTCGAAACTAGGTCGCTTCTTGAACTAGCTAAACTGTCATTTACGTCAGCGAATTGTTTTCTTCTTAATACACCCCAATAGTTCTATAAGTCCGGCACTCAGGAGTCCACGTCATAACAGTTCATTTCCAGGCTGTGCCTGTGCGGTATCTTCCCTGAGCATTTAGTCTTTAAGGACATCGTCTTCCACGCCACATCTCTTCGAAGGTCAGACAAGGACAACAAACATGGAAGGAAAAGGAAAAGCAATAGTTGGGACGTTTCCACTTTCATCAGTAGCCCTGCAAATCCTAACCTTATCTAAGGGCATAAAATAAATAACTTCTCTCAGTTATCCCTAAAATAATCATTAAATTTTAATATTGGCTTAACCTTTACTCTCATTTTTTTATGTTATTATTTTCTTTTCTATGGCAGCATACCAATTTGTCATAAACAAAGCAAAAGTTAATTTTCAATTAAACTTATTTGTTCTTTCGTAATTTACGTCACAGTTAAACCTCTACAAGACCTTCAACGTGGTGCTAACTACCAATAAATAAAGCCCGCCGCACATGGTACAATTTTTCTTACAAGTTTGTGTACTGGATTCCTTACAAGTTTCGTAACTGGCTACGTTACAAGCAGATTTACTTAGTTTGCTACAAGTTCTCGCTGCACACGATACTGGGTACTTTACTAGGAACCTTACAAGTTTTTGCTGCACTTGGTGTTGAATTTCAGAATAATGAGTTTGTCAAAGCGACGAAAAGTTGCTGCCGTGACACTCCTTATTACTTTAGATGCTGAAAGAAATAAAGTAAAGAAAAAAGGGCTTTATGGGTAAGGAAATGGTTGTTGCGACGAGATCATAATCAAGGCACACTTGCCATGCTTTTTGAAGAACTCGGGTAAGTACTTTTTTTTCTTTTTAAATAAATTAAGTTTAGAACAGATAGTTGGATTTGTGTGTCCTTTGTTGCAGTCCTGAAGATCCAACTTCTTTCACGAATTACACCCAGATGGGCGAAGCAGTTTTGGATGAAATTCTGGCACTCATTGAACCCAAAATTACAAAACAAGACACAGTTATGAGGCAAGCAATTCCTGCAAGATATAGGTTTGCAGCGACGCTGAGATTTCTCGCAACTGGTTGCACATTTCAGGATTTGTCGTATTCCACCCGAGTTGCTCCAAATACACTTTCAAAAATAGTGATTGAAACTCTGGAAGCTATTGTGACAGTACTTGATGAAATGAAAGTGATAGTTTGTCCTAGTACGCCACAAGAATGGGAAACTGTAGCTACAGGATTCCATGTACTATGGCAATTTCCATTATGTATTGGTGCTTTGAATAGTAAACATATCAATTTTAGACCACCAAGATGTGAAGGGTCAATGTACCGAAATTATAAAGGGCAAGATGGTATCGTTTTACTGGCTCTTGTAAATGCAAATTACCAATTTTTGTACATTGACATTGGCAAAAATGGGCGTTTGCATGATGCCTCAGTGTTCCGGGAGAGCTCTCTTTCACAAAATTTGATGTCTGGTGGTTTGAATTTGCCAATGCCACATCCTTTGTCTGGAGATGTCCCCTTGTCTTATGTAATCACAGCAGACGATCTTTCCCTTTGAAAGAAAACATCATGAAACCTTACCCAGGTCACTCTTTAGATGATAAGAAAAAAATATTTAACTACAGATCGAGTAGAGCTCGCAGAATTGTAGAGAATGCTTTTGGTATACTTGTAAACAGGTTTAGGATACTACTGCAAACAATTTCATTGTCTGTTGACAAGGTAGAGTTGATTGTTTATGCTTGTTGTTTACTTCACAACTATATAATGAAGCTGAAAGCACCATGGTTTGTTCCGACAGACAAGCTAGATGAGGCACTAGAGTCAAACTTACAATCTGTTCCAACCGAACGTGCAAACAGATCTACAAATTGCGCAGCAGACATACGGAATAAGTTTGCAGAGTACTTTTACTCTGTTGGTGCAGTTCCTTGGCAAAACAGGCGTGTGGAACAAGGTGATTATTAAAAACACATGAGACAATTGAGGTTATGGCAAAGAAAGTGATAGTAAAATGTAATTAATCACAATTGTAAATATTTGTTGAATGAGGGGCTATATGTTTTCCTGGTGTTAACATTAGCTGTAATTGTAGTTTATGTACGTGTGTTAACATGCTCACAAAATTCTTAAAGTTGTTTTGAATTTTTTTGTCCTGGTATAATGTTGATTTTGTATAATTGTAACTTTGGGTTATTAAATTTATTACAAATTTTTCGAGTTGTCAGTGTAATACATAGATATACATAAACTATTTTACAAGTACAGCCTAGGCCTAAACGAAAAAAAAAGTGACAAATTAATTTAATGCACACTATTGCAGATTTTGTGACCTAGCTGTTATTACAGTTCGAACAAGTGAGTTCATGACTTCTAACTTTAACTGCTCTGAACTGAACTCCTTAAGAAGAGAACCTATAAACATCATGCATGAATCAACTGGACACATAGGTTTTGATTCGACATTTTGGGGCTCTGGGGTAGATAATACTTTTGCGATGGTCGCAACAGCCCCCACATACTGATTATCACTTAGGGTTTTTTTCCGTTTATTGCTGGCATTAGGCCCACTAGATGAGAGGCCTGGGTCAGTCAAGGTTGAACATACACGTTTCCCCGATAATGATGAGCCAGATGAAGAACTACCACAAGTAGCGACTTCTGGTGGTGAGCAGACGGGCGATGATATCACCATCTCATTGTCAAATCCCATGGAGAAAAAAAATTCCTCACTTTCTTGAACACTTTCATCATCGATGAAGGTTTCTTCAACCAATTAAGCAGAATGCTGCCCCACATTTTTTGTGCATTCTACTTGCGACGATTTACTTTTTCTTGGAACAACATGTTCCTCCAGGAACACTAACAGGCCGTAGTACCACAGACTTGGTGTGTATACCTGCAACACAATAGTGAACGAGACAATGATAAATAATTTGAATAAATTTACAGACATCAAACTGCACACTGACGAAACCACCAAACAACCCCCATTCCCCATATACAAAAAAAATACATTTTTATACCAAAATGTATTTTTACTTACATCATCTGTTCCAGCACCACTTTTCAGAGAAGCTCTGAGTTTAGCGTTCTCCACATTAAATTGCGTTCTGAGGTAATACAGCTTGCTCTGGCACTCTTTTAACAGTTGTATCAGTCCGAACATGCATAACTGCACTGCAAATTCTATCAAATGCTTCATTGCGGATATTTTTATTGTGATAGTTCACATTTTTCACAACATACAACGAAGGCTCTTCTCGATAAACGTTTATTAACACAGTTAACTTGTTTTTTTGTCCACTTTTTCCCTTCCATGTTTGTTTTTCAATACTCGCGCGCGCCACAAATTCAATGTTTATGTTTTGGTGAAATCTGATTGGCTGCTGCTTAAATATTTTAGTGCAGCTCGTAACAAAAATCAGACGTTGGCAATTAGGTAAAACCAGTAGCTGAGCTCGCAGGGCAGCTAGTAGCGGGCCAGAATTTGAGTAGAGAAGCTAGTAGCCGAGCAGGTACGACTCCCAGTATACAATATTGTAAGAAAAATTGTACAGTGTGCGGCGGGATTTACACTCAACTTTCCCTTTAAAATATCTCTACAATAAGTCCAGTTTTTCAAACACGCTACTCAATAGTATACCCTATATATTAATGTTAAGACCTCGCTCTTTAGTTTTGCAGTGGTTTAGGATATATTTTTTAAAACACAAATTAATACATGTATCAAAAATTCATTCTGGCAGTTTTAACACTAATGTATCATTGTTTGTATCTTAATTTTTCTGTTGCAATACACCAAACTGATTTTTTTATTATTTTCCCCTGAAATATCACATATTTTGTTGTCAAAATAAGCCAAAACAAAGCAAAATAATTTTTTGCCAGCAAACAGTACATTATTTACAAAAAAATGCTCTGGCAAAATTGTGCATTGTATGACTGTACACAGTCTCAAATTTTTTCAAAGCATTTGGTTAAAATATATTTTAATTATTTGCAATTATTTAAAATAAATGAAAGATCATGGCTTTAAACTCTGTTATCAAAACAAACGCAGTTACAGACTAACCAATTTTTTTCAGCAAAACATTATTCTACAATCTCTACAACATTTCCGACCTTTTCTAGAGTAAATAGCTACAGACGTACTAAACAGTTTAAAAACAGACAATTACAAGTGTCTTTTCACATTTTGATCTCTCTTTTCGCCTCCACCACTCTCCCAAAATCGGAAGAGAAAAAGAAATTACTCATGCTCAAAATCAAATTCTTTACGTATAGGTGAGTCATAATTATTTCTCGACACAACCTTGTCATAGGTCTGGAGCAGAGGCAGACAAGGCGTCGCGGCCTGAAGGTCGTAGATCTCCAGGACTGGACATTGACTCAGAGCACACTACTCAGCTGAACGTGATGTCACCCACTGACGTACACATGGCATCACCACACACTTCCTCATAACCACTACTGTTCTCCTGCAACACTCCTCAAGAAAAATTAATTAGTCTCCGAAGGACACTTATTTCCATGCCTCAAGGACACGTGATTCCGATACATACACTCTCAGTCAAGGCCACTCTCCTGGTAACATACTCTGCAGTTCTCTCTTATTCTCTTTCTCCCTGCCGGACTCTGCTGTCATCAGGCCGTACGTTACTCCTACCCAGCTGGCCACACTTACACACTTCGCGACTCACCAGGTTCGAGACCCGCTATAGATAAATAAGTGGTACCTACGTTCTCAAGTTTGGGGCCCTCCAGAACTGGTTTAAATTAGTTTGATAAAATTTACTTTTAGCTGATGGGGTCATAAAATTTCTGTACGCCTCTTTCACTGTTCTGGCCCAATTTACCTTATTTCCAGGCACTCTCGGCCAATCCTTAAATTTTCCCTTTCCTTTTTTTAATCCCTTCTCCCGTCTTCCTCCACGACCTAAGTTTTTCGAGAAGGGAGCGGGGGGTTAATTTTCGGGCCTATCCAGCAACAAACATGTCCTATATTATGTGTCAAATGATATGGTGGCATTGTACTTAGATAAAAAGTCACGTCCAAGTTTTATTCCTGTTAAGGGAGTTGGAACAATGTTGATTAGGTGTTGATAACACATTTTACCAAGGGGGAGCCATAAATTTACGGACTTATCAGTTTGTAACTCGTGTCCCATAACACCAACAATTTTGCTCAGAGTCGTCTTTTTCCTATACTGTTCAGGTATCAGGTTCTCGTCGACACAGCCGCTCCACTATCAATAAAAATGGGTACCTCCTGCTTGAATACACGGGACTTAAATACTGGTACACCATCTATGATTTCCAGGGGTATTTTCATTTGGTCCTTTTTCTCGATTACCGACCGTTCCTCTACCTTATTTCAGCCACATCGAGGCGTTCTTCGGCGGTTTTACATTCACGGCGTATGTGACCTGAGTGGTGACATCTATAATATACAGGAGCACGGTTTTCTGCATCCCATCATGAGCGTTGTACACCCCTATTCCGCTCCTGCATATCTCTGAACAAGTACGCCTGTTTCCAATCCCGTGTACACCCCTGCGCCATCTGCAAATTCTTAGTCGCCGCCTGTGTTGCTGACGCCAACTTTGTACTTGCCTGTTCTCCGCTCATTTGTCCACCTTTACCTGAGCATGCAGCGAAGTTACTTCCTCGTCTAATTCTTTCAACTGCCGCTGTAGAGCGTCTATTGTTTTACAAAGTTGAACGTATCTTTCCTGCTCTGCAACGCTCGAACTTGAGACTAAACGTGCACCACGTACCGGCATTGGGCTAGACTCTACATCCCTTGATCGCCTAATTTTTGCGTACCATAATTCTGCCTCTGCCTTCCTTATTTTCGTTTGCAACTGGTTTAGCGAAGAATTGTCAAACAACACCACCTGCTCTAACATTCATGGTTGTAAACCCCTTAAAACAAATTTTACTTTCTCTTCGTCTTTCGCACAAATACAGCACATCATATAAGAATTCCTGAACACTCTCTGTTTCACCGTGTTTACGGGCAAGCAATTTAATCTCTATCTTTTCTTGTGAGCACACTGGCTCAAACGCAGCGCGTAACCACTCAGTCAGTTACACTAATGTCTTCAACTCGCCTAACGAATTTTCTTGGCATTCGTACCATTTCAGAGCTACCCCTGTCAAAACTGTCGGAAAACAGGCTATACATTTACTTTCGTTCCAGCCATTTGCCTTGGCTGCCCTCTTAAACTTACTGACGAAGTCATCCACATCCTCTCCTAATGCACCTGAAAATGTTCCTTGTTCTGCAAACCAGCTTCTGCCCTCTATCTTAACGTCCGGCATCTTTGAAATTTATACCACTCCTACAAAGATGTACAGCTAAGTTTAAACGTAATTGTAATTCCGGGGCACGGCTGACAAACACAACAATCACTTTATTTCCAAGGTAACACCTCCGTCGGTTTTATTTGCTAGCCTTAAATATTACTAGCCTACTCCTTCGACCAAAAGGTATAAAAAAATTATTTTTAAATTAATTTTTAAAATACTAACCAGAAACTTAAATCAAAATTGGCTTAACACACTTGAATTTTAAATACAACCTAATTAAGGGAACATTACCCGAATTCTCTAACCAAAATTATGTTACGGGTGTAACTAGGGGCGTGCTTAGCTTCCAGAAATAGAGAACTCACAAGATTTACACAACCTTAATATAGGTTAGCTATCAACAAATAAAAAGTAAAGTTAAAGAATTTGTTTTAAGAATTTAATATAAAAACAAAAATATCACAGAAAGGTTTACAAAATTGTGACTAGAATTGACAAGCAAGATAACAAAAAAAAAAAACTAAATAAGAATTATCATTATTGCGACACAAATACAGTTACTGTTATTAAACTTAATCACCTAACAAAGTTCTACTAAATCTCTAGATTTGTTTTCCAGACGTCTGGACCGTTCACAACTACAGTGCAATTAATTTGATTAATTAAGTCTCTTATCGTCACTCGTAACGGCCGCAAGGTAGGGGGTATTTCCAAATTAAAAATCAAAATAAATAAAGTTAACTTACGTGTTCCGATAGCCTGTCTTCACGCTCCATTCCAGCGGGCACCTTCCCACTGCCTCTGACCGATGACAACGACCCCAGGGGTAGGGCAGAATTCCCCTTATAAAGCTCATGCCCTGCTTAGCCTGCATTTTACGCGAGGCGATGACCCCAGTGCAGTGCCCCCGAAATGTGGAAACATAACCGCCCGGGTTTTCGGTTAAATCTCCACGACCAGTAGCAATCCACAAGGACCATGCCAAAACACAAAATATAAATCCAATAAAATTATGAAATTTCGAATTGACTGTCAATTAGCACAAAAAATTAAGGCCTCATAAAAATCAAACGTAACAATATTACCTAGTTTGATCATCACTTTGTACCACAGGTGTGTGAACACTTACACTCTAAAGGTTTGCCTGAGAAAGCAGTTCTCCTCCTGGATAATGCACCATCTTATCCTGTTGCAGATGTCCTGAAATCCGACGATGGCAATTAAATGTTTGCCACCCAATGTGACAGCCTTGATACAGCCCATGGACCAAGGCTTGTTTGCTACTACGAAACAACTATGTAGAAGTAGCCTTCTACAAAAACACATTGATGAAGGCACTGACCTTACTACTTTCTGGAAGCGGCTCATTGTGTTGGATGCTATTTGGGAGATAGCAAAGGCTTGGGACAAGGTAAAACCAAAGACCCTCAGCAAATTGTGAGTAAATATAATTCCCAACATCGAGGTTGAGGATTGCCATGGTTTTGAAGATGAAAGCATTTCAGTAGCTAAGTTATCTGCTGCTGTTCAAGTCACCGCAGGCTGTGAAAATATTGAGGTAAATGCGATCACAGAGAGTGTTTTGAGATCAAAGTCATGGAACGAGGCTTTGAAATATTAAGTGACGAAGCAATTGTTAGACGCGCTCAAGGACTGTCCATGGAATCAGACAACAGTGACGAAGATGAAGATAGCGCTCTTATCCCAGAAAAGTGCGTAACACATGACTTCACACTCGAATGGACTGATAATCTACTTACTCAGTTACTTGGAGCAGGAAGATGACACACTCTCCTTTCGGACATACTGGTGCTACATAAAATATGTAGCACTATAAGGAAAAAAGAAACTGCTGCAATGAAACAGAAGACCATTACCAACATTTTCAAGTGACTTTTTGTTTCCATGCTACGTTCAGGAATGTTGTTACAAAAGGTATGTGTTCTAATTCTAAATTATTAAGGGTGAGCAGTATGTGTGTATTGATCATGTAATTATTTTAACACTTTGTAAACATGAATAATTCAACTTACAAGAAGCTGTTGAATAAAATATTTCTAATGAAAAATTATTTTTAAGTTTATTGTCTCATTATATGCACTGTTGGTATCGTGTATGTTTATTTTCTGGAACAGGGCTATGAATGGACTGTAAAAGACATATATTGGTGTTAATATTTTCATGCTACGTAACACGTCACAGAGAAACTCCTGTAAGATGTTCATTAGTGATTCATTGTCCAGGTGAAAAACGTAAATATTTAAGTTTTGTAGTTTTCTTTGTAAAAAATGTGGTGGTGTATTTTTTGCCACTTTCCTTATGAAACATGTATAATTTCCCATGTGAAACTACTTCCTACACATACATGCTGCCACAGGTGACTTGTGTGCCGCATGTACTTGTGTAGGATTGGTAGAGTTTGTAGAGTGGCCCAGGCCCTGAGCCCTGATTTGTTGTTACATGTTTTGATTAACAGTATGTTTGTTTCATATTTAGTTGTCACTTATAATGTAGCCCTCCCAGTCATTCTAACGATGGTATCTGAGAGTTTTGTTAGGAACTGTTTGTAATTTTATTTGCTAAAAGGCAGCATGTCAGTGGAAATTCATTCATTTAACAGTAAGAATAACAGTTTGCTTAGTAATGTTAATATTTATTAAAAAATTAAATGATTATATTTGTGTTCAGTAAATTTTTAATAAGTATTTTTTGCATTAACAAAATTTATATATATTCATTGTTAAAGCTTGGAATGTGAGGAGGACAGAGATAACAAGCTAAATTTACACTTTCCAGAAGAAATATCTATACTTCAGTGCAAAACCAGCCTATAAAGATGATCGTTGTCAATTTGCCAATATATTTTTGGTTGCAACCAATAAAGTAACAGACTGTTGCTGATTGGCCGCATACATTTTAAATTTAATGTTTCTTTCACTTGGTAACAAAGTTAATACTTAATATAATTGCATAAAATTGGTTTGGAAACTAAAATGTTCATGTTTACAGTTATGTGGAAATATTATAAGTTTAAAATGTTCTTTTGGTTATTAAAAAACTTAATATTTTTAATTGATTACTGTATGGGTCACGGGGCGGCACCACTGAAAGGCAGCGCCAGTATTTTGCGCGCAAAGTCGTGACCAGTCGTTGGCGAGATGTAAGCAGAGACGGCAGTGTATTGTGTAAGGCGGCCACTAAGTTTTGGGTCGAGATGGTGTTTTGCTCAAAAGGTGCCTCCCGGCAGTCAAAATTTTAAGTGCTGTATAAGTTTGGAACGTTGTATCTTCATGTAATAAATCGCAAAATTTGTGAGAGTTCCACCATTTTCGTTCCTCATCTCGTGCTACGTTGTAAGAACCCACACCTTTGAATTGTTGATGTAACGCTGAGATAATTGTGGACGTGTGGCACTGGGACTTTGACGCTTATCTTTTACCTGCACAATGTGCGACGCGCCACAAACTGTGACACTGAACTGATGAAGTTAGGAGAGTGAATGACATGCTGGCACTGTTACTTCCTCTTCCCAGGGAGAATGAGGGGAAAAGGGGTGGCCGTTGCCCAGCAACTAATTGTGACATCTTAGGCCCGTGTGCCACTACAAGGTCACAACACAACTCCAGTCAAGGCCAGATTCCTCAGTTTTACACACAATGCATGTTATGTTGCTCTGTTGACATTAATTGCAGTTGTCCATTTATTATGAATTTTGCCGGTTTTATGGCTTCGCTTCAAATAAAGTAATGCCTGATGTAAACGGTATTACTGAGGGAAGGAAAGATCTGGAAAGGAGGAAAAAAGCTGTTGAAACTTTTTACTTTTTTTTACGTGCAATATGATGTACATGCAGCAAATACCTGTTAATTGTGCGTAAATGTTTATGGAGCATATTACTTTAAATCTTTATGGTAAGAAAAAAAAAAGGTTAGTGTTTAAAAAAGAATGTACATAAAACATTTCTTTTGGATTACTGTTACAGGCCGTGGTGGTGGTACCATGTGGTTTCACTTTTTTTCATGTAAAAATTGTTTCCTAACTGAACATTCTTGGCATTTTAGCGTACTCTCTTTAATCATTTTTTGGAACAGATGGAAGAGAGGGTATGAATTATTGTACCGTTTCTCATCTCCTCGTTGCGGAGGAAATGTCTGGGGGTCAGTGGGAAAAGGATAGGTGAGGTGAGTCTTGACTGTGCCGTTAACAGAAAAGAAATTTCAAAATGACATTTCATGAATGACACTGTCACTGTATTTTTATGTTGTTGCCATTTCATAAAGAAATTATGGAAAGGGCCAGTTAAATTGCACACTGTCAAACACAAAGTACTGAGTTATGATCGTATAAAACTTTGTGATAAAAACTGCATTTTAATTAATATTTCTATTATCCACGATTTTGGATTAGAGTCAACTGTACTAATATGCTAACAAAAAAAAAATTAAAAATAAAAAAAAAGCAGTCATTTCAAAAAATTAACAGAAGATAAACAGAAGACGCAAAAGTCATGTCAACTTTGTGTGTAGTATGTGTGTACCAAGTTTGGTGAAGTTCTATGCTAAAAATATAAACATTTCAGCCATTTTCAATATACATATAAACACAGGATAAACTAAATACACAATAGTCAAGTCAGATTTGTATGTAGTATATGTGTACCTAGTTTGGTGAAATTCTAAAAAATATATGTATCGCTATGCTAAAAATATAAAATAAAAAAAAAAACAGCCATTTGGAAATTATGAAAACAGGCAAAATTAAATACACTACAGTAAAGTCAGCTTTGTATCTAGTGTATGTGTACAAGGTTTGGTGAAATTCACAAAAATGTTTCCTAAGATATGTGATACTATGCTAAAAATATAAAAATGTCTGCAATTTCGAAAATATGCACACAGGATGAATGAAATACACAATATTCAACTCCGCTTGTAGTGCAGTATATGTGTACCAAGTTTGGTGAAATTCTGAAAAATATTTCCTTAGATATGCAGTATTATGCAAGAAATATGAAAATGGCCACCATTCAAATAAAATGCACACAGGATGAATGAAATACACAAAAGTCAATCAATTTTGAGTGCAGTATATGAGTACCAAGTTTGATGAAATTCTGTAGTACTGTTCCTTAAATATACGTATGTAGCTTGATCGAAAAATGTTAAAATGGCCACCACTTTGAAAATATGATCATGGTATAAACAAAATTTATAAAAGTCTAGTCAGATTACAAAGTATTCTATGTGTCCAAAGTTTGATGAAATTCGGTCCACTGGGTCAAAAGTTTATGGGTCTCACACGTGCACGCTCAAGTACACACGGACACACACACAGACAGATAGGTGATCTCATAAGTCTACTTTTCCTTCAGAAAGTAGGCTAAAAACAATATATAATGAGGGAAAACTACAATTCTTGCCTCTCAAGAGGCAATAGATGGGGATGTTAGAGGATCATGAGTGTGCAGACTCATCTGTGCCCCTCTCTCTCTGAACACACATGCTTAAAGTAGAAGCGAGGAAGAACTACTGTTGCAGCAGGTTTCTTCACTGGGGCAACCCTGCCTTAACTACCAGACACATTTAATGTTATCAGAGTGCCTCCACACACTTGTACTGCAATAGTGCTGACACATGAACATACGGTCTGTACTGTATAAGAATTCCATTATTTGACTAATCATAGGACTGTAGAACTTTGTGAACAAACACACTGTGTATCTTTCCACTGACCACCGTGTGCTTTCCAGCTGATAAAAAAATATGTTAACAGTTAAGGTACATGAGTGCAGTAAAATCCAAAATGTGTTGTGATTTTCTTGTGGTTATTTTTAGATCACAGATAAGTAGGTAATTTGTTTTCAATACTGTCTGCACATTAATCTTACCGTTAAGTGGCTATGTTTATGAAGAATTATTTCTTATTACACTAACTCTACAGATGTTAAGGTAATGCAATCATTCAAGATTTGAGATTATTTACCGTAAATTTTCCTGGGTATACTCAAAATGGTAGTAAACATTTAAGGGCATTTTACCAAAAATAAATAAATATATATGGATAACTTATATAATAATTGTTACTTCTGTTTTTTTTTCTTGACACAAAAAAAAGTTTAAATAATGCTGTAGTAGCTTATTTAGTTACAACAAACTGAAGTTGCAAGAGCATGACAGTGCAAGCAAACATCTTTAAACTGAAATAAAATAATACACGCAAGCATTATTACAATTATTTTTCTTGTTGCCTTCAATTTGGTTATGCACTATCATATTGAACCAAAATTCATTTAAAACTAGGCACAATTCATCATCTCTCAAATACATATCTCCTTTGTGTGGAGTTACTTCGTCGACAATCTATCCATATAGGTATTGCGAATTAGGTTGCATAGCAAGAAAACGAGAATTCTGAACAAGATGGACTTTATACACCTTTGATACTCTTGTGCATCTTTTGTTACAATAACGAACATTACACTCGCACTTGGTACAGATTAGAAAGAACCAACTTAAGAATAATACTGAAGTAATTCACTTTTGTAAGTTAAGCTCTATCGAGAACAACATTACTGATTCTCGACACATTTTATTTTAAATCCTGAACACTCTTTCGCCATTCACACAATTCCTCAACACCCCTGTTTGAAGAACTTCCTGCTCTGAAACTATTATTCAAATCCTGACTATACAAGTCAGTTTCTGAGCTTTTCGCACTTTTATTACAAAATAGCGAAAAGACATAGAAACTTCACAGCCGAATGAGAATCTTCATTTCTGCATTTCAAAGAGGTGTGACAGCTCCAATCAAAAGAGGCAAACCAAAAGGAGTTTGCCGCAATGTACCTTGCGTCTTCTTTACCCTTGCCTGTCCTAGGCATGGACTCGCTTTCTAAACCAACGAAAGCCAGTTTACTTGCAACGCTCAGCTCGGGACATCCCTGCCCTCAGCAAGAAGCTCTCAACCAGAGACTTTGTTGTTCTGAAGAAATTGTTCAGCTGCCATTCAAAATTGTTGAGATCGACAAGTTATTGAGGCAGTTTCCAGCCAGCACACAATGACCCGCGTTTGCGACGTCCAATACTAATCAAATCCAACACAGCAATGAACAAGGCCCCACATGCTCGACTCCGCGTCAAGCCTACCCCTCCTACCCACTCCTCCCCCCTTCCCCCGGCCCACCCCCACTCACCACTGTCGTTGAATCTGCTCGATGGCCACTCGAGCAGAAGGGACGACCATCAAATGGAGAATGACGGCAACACACCTGACACAGGAGAGGAGAGAAAGAGAGAGGGACCCAAAATAACACTTCCAAACTGAAACTTCCTAAAATGTAGGTAAGTTTATAATATTGTTAGACTGCAATAATTTTGCAATTATTAATTGCCTGAAATTCTTATATAGTGCGTGTGATTGTTTATGTCTGACCTTATTTTTTTAATTAACTGTAGCAACTCACAATCGGAACTACAGTTATTATTCCTTGTTAATTGAGATGTATGTCTTATTTTTCAAGGGTAGTGTGTAATGTAATTCAGTTAAGTAACACGAAACCCTATTCATTACTAGTTACCTGCATGTGTATTTTAGCTATAGATAAAACTTAATTGTAATTTAGAAATAGTTAACATATAGTCTGTCTCATGTAAGAATTGCACTTTTTGACATTTGTGCTGGCATTTCTTTTTACAGCTGTTCCCTCGAATCAAACAGTGTTTCCTCTGCCATAAGTTATTTTTGAACAAACACACTGAGCTGGCTCTGAAACTTTACAATGCATCAAAATTAGAAGAAATTTTCTGTAGACAATGGTACACACGACAGTCTTCAGAACTGTCAAAAAATGGAATTCTTATGTGAGACAGACTATAATATAAAAACATTAGTATAACTGCATTATAATTTACTGTTAAGTAAGTAATTCAAAAGCATGGGTACTTCCAAAAGTTTCTAACCTCATTTAAAGACTAATTTATACAATTTGTTTATCATCGCCACGTGAAAACTGATGGTTTTCTACTGGCTATTAATTAAATTATGTGACAAGACTGTACAGACTGTACGCATGTGACTAGCACTGGGATCTCATGCCTGTGAGTTTGCCTGTTGCATTCTCAAATCTTGATGACAAGCCACAGTCTGGAGCTCACTTCTCACACGTATAATTTGTCACATGACTAGAACCTTATACACGAGGCTTCACAATTAAGAAACCATAGCTTTTCAACTTTGCAAAGACGAATTTATGTTGGAAATGCATGCTTGCAGAAAGTATAATTACGTTTTTGTGTATTAAATTTACGTCTTCTAACTTGCCTGTGTGATTTCTAGGTAGGCTAAGCTAAACAAACATACGTACATACATATACCGAAAAAATGAGGTTTAAATTTAGCTACATGTAACTTAAATTCAGGCCAAAATGTAACTCATCTTACAAGCCTCGGAAGTAAATTATTACTTACAAGGCAGTTCATTGTAATGTTTAAAAAAAGCATGCAAATTTTTTATGATTGCAAAAAGCAGAACTTTAGGGAATATGTTTTCTCTAGAGGACACAGATCTGCAACATTATGAAGCTTAGTCCATTTCCAAGTGACACCTAGAACATAATAGGCATAAATATTTTTCTGGGGGAAAAAGTGTACTGTAGGCATAGTCAATCAGATGTAATGACACAAAACTGCACTAGCCATTTTCATTATAAAAATCAGTTTCCTCCAAACATTCTATGTTAGTTATACTTGGTAAACCTAATTTCATCTTGCAATAACATCAACAATCTGCAAAAAATTTAATCACGAAATTACTACAATGCATAATCAAACAAATGTCTCCCTTTAAATGTACGTATTAGTTAAGTGATTTTGGGACGTCATTTATTGTTTTCTCACACGTGATAACGTAAACTATTATTAGGTAAGCCAGTGACTTGGTAGAAATAATCTGCGTCATCAGATAGATGTACATTGACACATACAAATATGTACTGTATGTGTTTCTAACATAATATAACTATTAATGTAATAAATGACCCCCCACTCCTTTTTACAGATTCTTAAAATTCCTTTAGCTTTAAAAAAAATATTGACTACTTTCATAAGCCTATTCTCATGTGAGGCTACAGCAGGACTAGGTCTACAAATTGACTTGTGATTTTCACTAAACATAATTTTGAATTACAATAATATTCTGTGCACACTTAATTAAATTAATTAATTAATAAAAAACGCACACAAAAAAACAAGACAGTAGTAGGGTGGGCCGAAAATAAACATTTTCCTAATTTGTAATTCTAAAATTGCGGAAAAGTTGCACTTTTGTATACTGAATTTGGTAAAAAATAATTTAAAAAATTATAATCGCCATCTTCAGATCACGCATTCGGCCTAAATTTCATGAAAACCCATGAAAAAACCTCTTATTTTATAATTTTTCAAAATATTGAGTGTACAAGTGTCTAATAGCCTGGTACATAATGCTAAACATTGGCTAAAAGATGATGGGAAAAATTAGGAAAAATTTCTGGTACTTCATTTTTAGTTCGTGCATAAAGTCTAAAGTTAATGAAAAAGTATAAAAAACATGTTAATTAATGTTTGTGTAACCCAAACATTTTTATACAGATTTTCTTAAAATTTTAATTTTTTCAATTAAGTACATATTTGTGCAATGTGCAGCTCTTTGCTCATTTCGCAAATAAATTGCTGAAATGACCTAGAACTCACTACGTGGAGGTGGCTGCACTTTGAGTTCCACCCACACCCTTCCCAACCATCCAACCATTCAGAATTTAGTTATATGCAGGACAAGATCATTGATTACATCATGATCAAAATTATAAACTTAGACAATTGACATGGCTTTGAAATCTGATTTTGGGCCTAATTTTGGCATTGCAGATCTTGATAACAAAGTTGTTCGTATGTACCCATCTCTGCTCTCTTGTCCACAAACTTTTGCCGCAGATTCTGTAACAAGTTTTACACATCTCTCTACTGCCTGTGTATGGCAGGGTAAATCTGTAATTTTAAACTCGAGTATAATTTTATTTTCCAGAAACAACAAAATACTTTATATTGACAAACTTTCCATCATAGGTGGAGAGGACAGTTAACATGTAGACCAGTCAGTCAATTCGGTGCAGTTTGTTGCTCTTCAAAGTTTATCGAGGGTGTAAGAACAGTTCTCACAGATTTTCCTTTTGAGTGTTGGTTTCTAGCTTTCAGTATTCTCGTGTAGGCTAATTCCCTTATGTAAGGAGTTTCATCCAGAGCCATAGCTAAGAACATATTTTCAGGGTGAGCAAAGAAAGCATTCCTTTGAATCACTGGACGTATGATTTTCTGTAGATCTTCTGGTAAAGACCTTGTTGTTTCAACAACCTTGAAGATATGTTTCGGTCCATATTTCACAGAGTGGTATTTTTTAATGTCAAACGAGACTGGAGTATATGTTTTCACAATGTAACACTAGTATTTTCAGTTCCTTAGAAGGGTTAGTTTGAGAGACATATAATTGTACAACTCTGTTTGCACGTGTCAACCACCGGGATTGACTGAGAGGTCCCGGATCTCTTACTGCAATATGTAATGCACACTTTCCTGTTTGTACTGCTCGCACAATGTCCAATAAATACTGCTGATCTTTGCTTAGATCACTTGTCGTTACGATTTCTTCAGATTTTATTCTCTCGAAATTAACAAGATGTAACTTCTCACAACCGGGTAGTTGTTTTTCGATTTTCCCAGAGAATGATGCTGGTCCAGTCGTCTCTCCATCTAAATGTAGAAACAAATGTCTGAAGGGAAGCTCATTAAAGTGAAGTAAACATATCACCCATTGCAATGGGTGCTGAATTTTCACCTCAATATTGTGAATCACACCATTTTTCCATCCAGTGTTTGTGGGGTTACATCGCAGCCAATGGCTTCTATTTGGTTTACATTGAAATTCGCATCTTCAAATGACACAAGTATGGACTTTGCTATTTCACTTCCAGTGCCATTTATTGGTGTCACATGGCCGATATATTGTCCACCAAGCTCATGAATCAAACTAATGTACTCTTCCTTCTTAACTCTGTGATACATTTTGGTTCCAATTTTTTCTTGAACAATAGTACATGTATTATCGCTTCAACCATCAAAGTATACGCTAGTCACTAATTTATTTTGTTGAATATCTTGTAAAGCTTCTCGGGTCTTCTTTTTCTCTCGTCTCATTTTTTTTTGTCTATTACTACCAACAAATTTTCTTCAGTAATTATTCCAAGATCTTGCAAAACACTAAAAGCAATAGCAGCTGTGGCTCGGTAAGAAACACCAAATCTGTCGCTCATTAATGCTGTACTTGGCAATTTTATTCTCATTTGAGATATAGATGGAATTGAAAAAGATTCTGAGCTTTCATTATTTATTTTTCGCGAAGATTTGTTTGTATCTTTACCTTCACATTTGTCTGAATCAGACAACAGATTTTCTCTTGAATGTTGTACTTTTTAGTAGTTTTTCTGTTTCTTTTCTATCAATCCGCCAATGTAGCCGATCCTGCTAGTACGCTGGTCGTACATGAACTTAAGTTCAGAAAATGGTATATTTTTGTCTTTCTTACACAAACGCTCTAGAACTGCAGAACAGCCACAGGTACTTGGTTTTCTTCCACACGTACACAAAAATTACATACGACATTTACATGCTGCGATATCAAACAGTTTTGATTTACCATCTGCAACAAATTGTTCCATTTCTTTCTTAAAAGAATCTTGATTTTTGTCTCGTTGGTATGATTTTCGTAAGTTATAGTATGCATCATGGAATGCTTTAATCAAATGCAAAACCCGAGCATGAGTAACAGTTGGAATAGAGGCTTTCCTGTATAATTCTTCAACTTTTGAAGCAACACAATTGGATAATAACGAAAATGCTATCTTTTTCTTTGAATCTGACGGTAATTCTAATTTATACCTTTCTTCAAAGCAGCACAACAGTACGTCTTCATATGTCAGTAGTCTTGTTGCACTAAGTTCTTTTAGCATACCGAACAAAGGGCAACAATGTGATTGTCTTGTAAGCAACTTATTTATGGGAGTCCCCATTTCAATTAAGTTAGCAATACACTCGTATAAAGTAGTTACTTAAGGGGGATTATTCCCTAAATAAATAATGTTAAAATGAACTTGAAATTATTTATTTTGTAGTAGACATAAATGACAAGTATTGAAGAAACATAATTTTTTTTAGAAAAAAAATTTTTAATATATGTTTTGACACTTTTAAACGAACTTTGCATGCTAATTTTGCAGCCATTACAGCAAGAATCAGAATAAAAATTTTTACTTATTTCTGCATTCACTTGCTAGATTAA